>CM077284.1:81229458-81288534 GCA_039654925.1 Anguilla pacifica | reverse complement strand
AAACACGTTTTTTATTTGTACTGTATTCTCTTTTTAAACATTTGTGAAAACCCTGGCCAAGCACTGTCTTTAATTTCTTCCCATTTTAGAATTAGAATTTTGAGCCTACTATGTGTCTTTCGCTGGCTAACACAGCATTTCTGAGGGCCTAGGTTTATACAGATAACAGTACTTGAGGTGTCTGGCACAACTTATTATGGACTTCAATAATTACATGCATTTAGCTGTAAGCTGTGAAGAACCATCAATTTCAAATGGCCAGTCTTTTTTTTGCCCTTTTAAAATTGCTGTTGTGAACACAGGATGGGGGACAGATAGGCAGTCGGGTCAAAATTACACGGCTTTTGGCAATGACACTCACAAATGGTTTTTAAAAAAAACCACACACACAGCTTTGCTAAATCCTCTTAGATAACCGCCTGCAGTCTGCGCAGTGCTGCGTTTTGGACGGTCTCGTTTCAGCAGACGCTGCAGGTTCACCAGATACCCAGCCCCGCGCTCTTATTATCAGAAAAAAAAATCTCTGCTAGCTTAGCAACAGGGCACAGAAGAAATTCTGGAGCTGAGCATCTGGAGAGACTCAAGAATCTGTGGTCCAAATCACAGAGGAAACAGCGGAACCAAACATTATGGAACCTTGCAGCAAGGTTAAAGCACTAACTTTGCAGTGAGGGTAAACTAATGCTATTCTAGAACATTGCAGTAAGGCTAAAGTACTGTTATTCTAGAACCTTGCAGTAAGGCTAAAGTACTGTTATTCTAGAACCTTGCAATAAGGCTAAAGTACTGTTATTCTAGAACCTTGCAGTCAGGATAAAGTATTGTTATTCTAGAACCTTGCAATAAGGCTAAAGTACTGTTATTCTAGAACCTTGCAGTCAGGATAAACTACTGTTATTCTAGAACACTGCCAAGACAAAGGTCTTCTTATTGCTTCATTCAGCCAGGAAGAACGCAGGCCTAGGAGAGCTGGTAAATTTAGCAGTGGGAAGGAAGTAGGGGGGAGCGGCGTGTTCCTTCAAAACACCCCCACCCGCCCCCGCAGGGAGTTTGGGAATTTGGACCGAGCACCACACACACAAACCAACCCCATCCACAGAGGGAAACAACCGGACGAGATAAAAAGGGCTCTCTCCCTGCGGTGTACGCATGCACACGTTCACGAATGCACTTCTGCATGCGTGTGTGCGTGCATGCGTGTGTGTGCGAGAGTGTGTGTTATCCTATCTGCGCTTCTGCGAACGTCTGAACTTCTGCGCGCGTTAGCTCCCAGAATGCCCTGCGCGCGGGTTCCTGGCAGGACTCACCACTTTCCTCTTGGTGCACAGGAAGGCGTGGCACTCCAGAGTCTCGTTGTGCAGGCTTTGCGCGATGTAGGCGAACACTTTGTCGTGCATCTTGTCCGCCGTACAGTACGATATTCTGGGGGGGGAGGGGGGAGGGGGGGGGGGATTGCACACAAGCAAAGGTCTATAAATAACCGTCACACAAGGAAACAGGGCCCTCAGCTGATGTGCTGTACGCAGCGTCCTGCTTGATCCTTTAAGCCCACCCCGCCTGAATTAAACACTCAAATCTCTCAATTCCACAGAGCGTAATACCCACCACAGAATTAAATATGACACCACTCACTCACTCACTCGCTCGCTCGCCCGCCCGCCCACTCGCCCCCAGAGTTATTTTCAGACAGACTGTGTGTAATCCGACACCTGGGCCGGTTACAGCACAGTGAACACAGTGAGGACAGACTGTGTGTAATCTCACACCATGAGGACAGGCGGTGGTCAGGACATGAGGTTTCATTCAGACCGAAAGAACCTTTTTGTGAACTGTGTTTAAGCAAGCGAAGCTCAGTCAGCAAGCCCTCCATCTCTCTGCATTCTCCCCCTGTCTCCATATCTTGATCTGACAACGTGTGAAGCTTAATTGGATTGGGCCGGGCTGGTTATAAAATCAAGACTCAAACATGCGGACAAACCACCAGACCCACACGATGGCTGTCAGGGAGACTGCATGCACCATCATCAGCATCATCATCACCGTTAACATCACCATCATCAGTACCATCATCTTCACCATCACTGTCATCAGCATCAGCACCATAATCATCACCAATACCAGTATCGTCATCATCAGTATCACCATCGTCATCATCTTCACTATCACTGTTAAAACTCTGGATGGTTAAGCGTTTTTCATTGAGGTGGAAGGGGGGGGGGGGTCCTGGGCTAGAACCTGGTCATTTCCTTAAACCTTGAGTTTGAACAGTTCAGCAACCTCCCGGGTCACATGACCAGCGGTGGCCAGCCACGGCGCTGAAGCAGAGGAGGCTTGTGGGTAGACCCGTTTCTCTGCGGCTGCCGTGGAAACCTGAGGCGTGAACTGCGTGCGCTGCGTGCGCTGCGTCAGCGAAGGCGCTCGCCCAGCGCCAGCATGATTACAGGCTCCGGCGCGGCGGTCCTGGCCAAACAGATGACCTCACCAGGGCTGGAGCAGGAGGGCGTTCAGAGCTCCAGAGTGACTCCAGAGCATCACGCAGAGGACACACCCCCCCAGAGGGGCAAAAGGCCTGGCCTCGCTCAGATTTAAACACCCCCCCCCCCCCCCCCCCAACACACACACACACACACATGTACACACACGTACACACGCACACGCACAAACACCCCAGAGATAACTGAGCTAAACAAAACAAAAAAAGGGGGGGGAGGAGGTTGTGCATGCGATGAAAGCACTTAGGAACCGGAGCCACACCCACCCACCCCACTTCCCCCCCCCCCCCCCCCCCCCCGGGGCAGGACAGAGGCGAGGCGTCTGGGCCTGCCGTTACCGGGGGAGTAATTTTAGACTGCTGAGCAAGCAGCAGGCTCCCATTTAAAGGCTGCCATTTAAGCCAGCGTCTGCGGCGGCGGCGGCAGCCACACCCTTACTGGAAGGGACGGGGGGGTGGAACAGAACCAAAAAAGGGAAAGAGAAGAAGAGGTTTCTGAACGGAGAAACGAGAGCAGCAGAACAAGGACAGAGCAGGAAGCCTGTGTTCACAAAGCATCCCAGTGCAGCGCTGCTGATCTAGGATCAGTTTCGCCCTTTTTGCGCTCATGGTGAATAAAGGTCAGGGCCGTGCGTCCGTACCTGAACCAGAGCACTTGCCCACTACTGAGTAAGCAAGTCGCATTACAAGCTACACACTCAGCAGTAGGCAAGTGTGCTGATTCGGACTAGGCCTAGGCCTAGGATCTGGACAGGGAAGTGCTGATTCTAGATCAGTACTTGCTACACTGAGATGCTTTTTAAATACAGGGCTGATGTAGGATCAGTTTAGCCCATTGAGCTCATAATGGGTAAGGTCAGGACACGCCCATGGAGGGCTGACCCTAGATCAGTACTTGCTGCCCTGAGATGCTTTTTGAGTACAGGACTGATGTAGGATCAGTTTAGCCCATTGAGCTGGTAATGGGTGAGGTCAGGACACGCCCACGGGAGGGCTGACCCCAGACGTGCTGTACCAGGTACTGAGGTGGAGGACTGAGATCCTCCTGAAAGCCCCACAGGCTGCCTGCTTCTCTGAGGAGGAGATTTATGGGAGCTTTCTCCAGCACTTAGTACCCCCCCTCCCGCTTCTATACCCAACTAACCCCCCCCCCCCCGCCACACACAAACCAAAAAAAAGACATCAAATCTCACCACCGCCAGGCGCCAAGCGATCGATGTAGCCGTTTACACCTTCTAGACATCCATGTTTAGCCTTTTTTTTTCTTCCTGAAACTACTAGTTTAGTGGTAGAAAGGGCTGGTAAGTTCACACAGTCCTGGGGAGCAGCACTGTGACCTCGTCTGACCAATCGGAGCAGCCGGCGGTAGGAAGGGGGCGGGACTCACCTGTATATGGAGACGTTTTCAATCAGCTTATTGGACGCACTGTCGTAGAGGACGATCCCTCGAGGGGAGACGTTCAACGTCACCTTCTGCAGCTTCTTACCGCTGGCCTTCGCCTGAGAGAGAGGGAGGGAGGGATGGAGAGAGAGAGAGAGAGAGAGAGAGAGAGAGAGGAAGGGCAGGAGGGAGAAAGAAAGAGTGGGCAGAATGAAAGATAGCAAGAGAGAGAAAATGAGGGAACAAGCTATTATTATTATTATTATTATTATTATTATTATTAATAATAATAATAATCATCATCATCTCAAAGGGTTTTGGGGGGAGGGGGTGATAGTCAGGTCATGCCCAGGGGCCCAAAATGCAAAAACATGCCCAAAAAAAGCCCCTCTACTCCCCCTCCTCTTTCCAGGAAAACAGAGCAACACTGTAGAAGTTCCACATCCTGTTTGGACCCCTCAGAGAGAGGGGGAGAGGGAGAGAGAGAGAGGGAGGGAGAAAGAGGGGAGGAGGGAGAGAGTGCTCCCTCTCCTTACCTCTGCTCTAGGCAAATGAATAACCAACACCACAGGGCCTTCTGAAACCCTCTGCCTCGCAGTAAATAATCACTGAAGGCGTTAAGTGACAGAGGTATCTGCCCAAAAACAGCTGGTACTTAATGGTGTAAACACCACAGATGGCTGCTAGACAATGCGACTGAATGAAGTGGGCTGTCAACGTCCGATAGCAAGCCCAACGTCCGATAGCAAGCCCAAACTCAAGTCAGAAGGGGGGGGGGGGGGTTGGGGGGGGGTCAGACTCACAGTTTTGGAGGACAACAGTGCCGTTTTAATGCACTGTCTTTCAACGGGCAAACATCTTGTTTCCTGGACCTAAACCGGCTGCTGATTGAAAGGAAACTACAAAAACCAGCAGGCACTGCGGCCCTCTGGGGCTGGAGTTTCACACGCCTGCTTACATTTTATCCATAAAGAGCAAGGGACCCAAAACTCCAAGTACGGAAGGCAATTCAGGCCAAAACGGTATTTGTGGACCAGGGCTAGGGGGCCAGTCCACAAAAATGAACTGAAATTAAATTTAAAAATTAACTGTGACATAATGACTTTGAAGTTATTCACTTAAGAGTAGAAACACAGCACCGACCAGCAGGCACCGCAGCCGTCCGACACGGCTGATTTAAAGCCAACGGTAACTCACAAAGCGCCCTTGATAAGAGCCCGTCCAACCGCTCGGCCTTCTGAGCAACCGCGTGTACTGAACTGTAAATAAAACAGTCAGGCGCGGAGGCGGGACGGACGACTTCCTCTCTGAAGAAAAAAAAAAAAAAAAGTTCAGCTTCTCGCGGTTTGTCTCCGTGTCACAGTTACTCTCTAACGGCACGGCGGCAACTCTCAGAGGAAGCCGGGCCGTCCGGCTGTCAAAACAAACAAACAAAAGCGTCGTCGAACGCCGGCGGGAGCTTTCTGCTCGTGCGGTAGCGGGGTGTGGGCGATGGGGGGGGTGGGGGGGGTGGGTAAGGGCGGCGTACATCAACAGTGTTTTTTTTTATTTTCCGAGAACGAGGACCAAACGCGGCGTGACATATCTGGGCTACGTCGGTCGCCTCAGCACGCGGGGCGGGGGATGGGGGCGGAGCTGCTCACCGTGGCGACGATCCTCTTGACGGCGGCGGCGGACAGCTCCTCCCCTTTGGGCTGCTCCACCAGGGTCATGCCCAGGTACTTGAGGCTGAAGGCCATGCCCTCCAGCAGAGTCTCCCTGGTGTCCGTCCAGTTCTCCGGCAGCTCTGAGACACATCAGGCACCAGAATTAGTCTTTATTTTTCAAACCTATACTATACACATATTTGTTTATATTACAATAAATGCTCTTCACGCCTTAATCATTTTTTTTTTTTACAAAATCTGAATATAATAACAATAATAGAAGAACGGTTTTCCAGAATGTTGCATTTTACACTGCAACGTTGTACGTCACTTTGGATAAAAGCATCTGCCAAATAAATGTAATGTAATGTGATGTAGCCTAATGCGAAGGAGACTTTTAAAATTTTTTGTAATTTTGAAAACCCAGGGCTATATTGGGACTTAACCAAACCACAGTCAGGCCCAAATTACCTCCCCTCCCCCCCTCCCCACCCAAGGCAGCACTTTTGGGTTTGAATCCACACCCGTGCGCTCCGACTCGTACCACTAAAGGGGGGGGGAGGGTCGGTGTAGCTGGTGGCAGGGGCTCATTATAAATTCACATCCCGGTGGAATTAATGCACGAGCCCCTGCGCTTTGATGTTAAAAGAAAGGAAAAATGAAAGCCTTGCCCCCCCCAACCCCCCTCCCCCATCCCCCCCACCCCCCCCATCCCCCCACGCCCCCACTCACAGTGCTCTTACAGTTCGCTGTTCCAAACCCGCACCCCCGCGCTCGTACCACCAGCGCCGCTGCGGAACATTCTAGAACCCTCTGGCCCCCCCTTCAGCGTCGCTCACGACCCCAGTTCAGACCACGGGTGTTACAATCTTCCCCGAAAAGGGCCGATGTGGGTCCCGGTTTCGGTTTTTTTTTTTTAGCCCCCCCCCTTTAAGGCACCTGATTGTACTTATCAAGGTCTTGACTGAAGACCGTGATCAGTCCATTAGTTGAATCGAGTGTCGTCGTTTCTGTAGCAACACTTCACGAGCCTGTAACCTGCCACATTTATTTACAACACTGACTCTACCCCCTTCCCGCCCTCCCTCCCTCCCTCGCTCCCTCCCGCCCTCCCTCCCTCCCTCCCCCCGGGCACTCCTCCCCAAATGAAACGGTCAAGGCCGCAGGTATTTTTCTGTCCGTGCGACAAACGGGCCATTCTTCTCCCCGAACGGAGAGGCCGCGAGGGGCGAACCGCGCTGCCCTGAGTGGCTATTCTCCCGCCGCGGATTAGTCACCGACCTCATCGTCAGCGCGCGGCCGAGTCAGGGCCCTCGTGACGGCTCGTCCGCATTCTGAGAAAACGCTCGGTGACAACAAGAAAAAACCGTTACCCACATAATGTGGAATTGTAAACACTGCCCATCTCAGTTTACCACAGTGAAGTGTTAGAAACGCATCGCTTCTCACCCACGGAGACAAAAATGATGATCTCACATGATCTCAGACATCTGTTTTTGCAGCCGTTGGTGCATGAGACAGATACACTTCTACAGAACTGATCTTGAAGTGGAGGGGGTGATGGGGAATTAAAAATGAAGCGAAAAAAAAAACAAAAAAAAAACCCTACGTTACTTAGAAGGGAACGGATATTTTAAATTAAAAGAAACAGGCACTCGGACCTCATTGTCAAAGGTCAGAGGTCACACAAAGGTAACAGGTCACTTCCCTCTCCCTCAGGGCAGTCAGGCAGTCTAAACACATCAGCAAACGGCGAGCAGGCTAATCGCTAAATCGCTAATCTCTCGACCAGACGCTGCCCTGGCGTTGGTCCTGGCGTGTGCTGCGGGTTTATGGGAAAAAAACAGGGGAAAGGGACACAGAGATCCTCAAAATGGCTAAAAAAAAAAAAAGATAAGCTGCAGCCTCTCTCCCAAATTCTGCCCCGCCCAGAGGACATATGAAGACCTTGAGCACGCATGCATGTGCGCGCGCACACACACACACACACACACACACACACACACACACACACACACACACACACACACACACACACACACACACACACACACACACACGCTCTGCACAGACAGACGGAGCCTCTCGCTCGAATCCTCCACTCATAAATCACACGTATCGCACATTTCAGGACCAGCGCTGGGTTTTTTTAATTGGCGCTGCGCCTTGCTAATGATTATCCTTAGAGGCCTCCATAACACTCAAATTACCAGCATCCTGAATGCCAGGGGTGAACTACAAATGAGAGAGATAGAGAGAGACAGTGAGTGTGTGGGTGGGTGGGTGGGTGGGTGGGTGAGAGAATGAGGAGTACGAGTGAGTGTGTGGGTGAAAAAATGAGTGTGAATGAGAGCAGTGTGTGAGAGTGAGTGTAAGAGTGAGAGACAGAGAGTGTGAGAGTGAGTGTAGGAGTGAGAGACAGAGAGTGTGAGAGTGAGTGTAGAGCGGGAAAGTAAGAGTGTGTGACTGAGTGAGCGAGCGTGAGGGAGGGAGGGAGCATACGTGTATGAACTCAAACACCGTGTATTAAGGCCCCATTAATTAACCATGCTTGAAACATTAAAACCGAAAGCACTGCTGGTCTTAAAGTGCTCTACACTCACCCCTTAAAAAACTACCCTCAGCTTGCCACTGCTAAAGCTACTCATTAAAATTAATAATACAATTAATAAGTTATTCATGCTCAATTAATGGGTCCCCACACACACACACACAGGCCCCCACTACCTCCACTTCCCAGGTGCACACACAAGTACACTCACGCACGCACACATTACTCCTGTAAGTCTCTTTGTAATGTTTTCACTTTTGGCGCTGCATGAAACTGGATTAAGAGAGAGGTTAGTGCCAGTCGCTGTTGCAGTCTGGCCTTCAGCTCGGGTCTGCTTTAGATTTGAGATCAGCATCAGCCGGAGATCAGCCACAGCAGGAGATCAGCCACAACAGGGAGATCAGCCACAGCAGGGGATCAGCCTCAGGGGGAGATCAGCCACAGCGGGAGATCAGTCACAGCGGGAGATCAGCCACAGCGGGAGATCAGCCTCAGGGGGAGATCAGCCTCAGCCGAAGATCAGCTTCAGCCTCAGCGGGGGATCAGCCTCAGTGGGAGACCAGCCTCAGCAGGGGATCAGCCTTAGCGAGGGACCGTGTACTAAACGGTCGTGACAGCGGTCAAAGCGAGCAGAGAGGCAGATGGGCGTGAGGGAGACATTTCCCCAAACCGCAGCCTCTCGCCATTACACTGTCCCAAATCCCAGCCAAGGGGTCCTCCGCCAAAAACACTGAGACGGTCGCCCCTGAGACGGACACCTGTCAGCGAGGGCTCCCTCCCAACCATCTGTCACCCCCTCACCCCCTCTTCGTCCTCCACCCAAGATGGCACGCCTGCTCTCTACAGAATAAAATGTCTGATTGAAAATGTGACTTCTTAAACGAGAGAAAGCACAGCTGGCTTTCTGAGGCAAAGAGCACAACCCCCCATCGTAAACCCCATCTGAGAAAACCCAGCACAACAAATTTAAATACTGCCACAACATCCCCAGAGAGCACCTTCTCACGCTCACAACAGGTTATGGATCAGCTGTGTACACACACACACACACACACACACACACACACACACACACACACACACAACTGATCAGTGAGTAACCCTGGACACAGAAGCAGGAAAATTTCACGCACATGCACACATGCACACATGCACACACACACACACACACACACACACTCGCACACGCAGCCCCGTGCAGAGGTAAAGCCAGGTCAGTGGCCCCCATCTGGAATGTTCGGAGAGGAAATTGTTTCAATTCCATTCTTCTGAAGCAGGACTGTCGCTAGGCTACAGTCAGGCGGGGGTTGGGCGTGGGGCGGGGGGGGGGGCATCCCAATTTTATAATACAGGAAACAGGAAGTGAGAAAAAGACCCGAACAACACAACACCCTGGGGCTTTTTTTTTTTTTTTTTTTTTTTTAAACAAAAACTGCACCCTGCCCCAGATTCCAAACGCAGCCGGGCGCTCAGAAGCGCGGGCGTTCCAGCGGCCGCCGTCGCGGTGTTGCTTTCCCGAGCCACGCCTCGAACGCCCGGCGGCGGCTCTTCCAGGAAGCGCCGAAACTCGGTCAGCGGCGTCCTAGCCTAGCGTGCCTCGGCTTGTAGCCCTCCCGTCTGCTACGAGCCTGGCGAAGAAACAGCGCAGTTCAGAAATAAACCCCGCCCACTTCCCCCGCATGCATTCTAACCGATCACTGAATAACCAATAAAAATAAAAAATAAAAAACATGCTCAAGTCAACCCTATTTTGTTATTTTTAGGGTGCCGAATCCCAAAAAAAACGTATAATGAAAAACGAGGAAACCCCGCTCTCTAGAAAACCTCAAACTGATCATTTGTTGCGTGAATTTACGAAGCAAGACGGGCACAAACGTTTTGGCAACAGCCTTCTTTAGAGTGCTAAACGGGCTAAAATTACTCAAACTAACATACTCTGGGACTTAAAACAGAGCAATCCATCTGTCCACCTGTCCACCTGCTCACCTATTCACCTCCCCCTGTTCCTCCTCCCAAATTATGAAGCCCCAACACAGCGTCAGACTCTGAGGTGGCACCTGCATGGCAGCGAAGGATTCATCGAGCATGCGCGACATGCGCGCAACACGCACGCAGACACGCTCACGCACGCATGAGCACACGCACTGTCTCCACTGCAAGCAGTCCGTCTCTGTTTCCGTCTCAGTTCAAGAGTGCTTTATTGCCATGATATATTACAATGTACTGCCACATCTTTCCAAAAACATTAAACTCCTCTATACTACTTCATTACAACACACTCACTCTCTTTTGTACTGTCTCTCTGCATCTTTCTCTCCATCTCAGTCTCTTTCCCCCTCCCCAACTCCTTCTCCCCACATCTCTATCTCTCTCTTCCTATCTCTTTCTCTGTCTCTCATCTCCTTGTTCTCATCGAGGCCTTTCTTCTCCGGCAAGTCGATACAGAGTTCACACAGAATAAAAAAGGACGTTGTGTGTGTGCATGTACGTGTGAGTAGGTGCACGTGTGTTATCACCCTTCCCCACATCTAATCAAATGCAGGAAATCTAGGTCTAGGGTTTTTTTCTTTTTTCCCCCCCCTAAAACAGACAGGAGGAAGGGATTGAGGTTTCATAATAAAATGATTGTTTAGCCTATTTCTAGGCAGAACTCCGTATGGAACAATTACAAAGCCAAGGTAATACAGTCTGTGTGCGTGCGCACATATGAGTGTGTGTGTGTTTGTGTGCACACACATGAAAGAGAGAGAGAGTGAGTGTGTGTGCGCACGCACGTATGAAAGCAGGTCTGTGCGTGTGTGTATGAGAGAGACTGTGTGTGTCTATTACAGTGAGTGTGTGTGTGCACATATGAGAGATTGTGTGTGTGTGTGTGTGTGTGTGTGTGTGTGTGTGTGTGTGCGCGCCTGTGTGTACCCAGGGCCGTGGCTGCAGGAGGCTGTAGGTACGTGGTGATCAAACAGTGAGGCATGCTGGGAGGACCGTTAGCGACGGCGCTAGCACTCAGGAGTGCAGGCGCTCGCAGATCAATGGGAAGGCTGGCTATCCACAGGCCGCTTTGAAATTCAGCAACCTGCAAACCCCACTTCAGCTCCGCCTCCGTCTGATCCCCCCGCCCCCCCGATACCCCTCCCACAGGGGCCAGGGGTATCCCTAATGTCCCACAGGACCCCCCCCCCCCCACAAACACACACACACACACACACAGATGGAGACACACACACAAATACAGACACGCTCAGACAGACATACAAACATGCGCAAGTGCACACACACACACACACACACACACACAGATGAGGCTGAGATTGGTCGAAACACATCACTTAAAGCGGAGTGGACTGAAAGTTGTTCCAGCCCGGTACACAGCACCCCTGTAACACGCAGACGCCACGCTAGGCTCCGCCTCCACGCCTCCGCGCGTCCCCTCCCAGGCCCTCATTGGCTTATCTCGAGCCCTTCGTGCTTCTCTGCATCACTCCGCGCCGCCATATCGATCGCACGACAGACGAGACGGGCCAAACAGGCGAGGGACGGACGGACGGACGGGGCGAGGGACACAAAGGAGATGAAGGAAGAAGAGAAGTGAAGGAGAGTCTGGAGAAAGCCCTTTGAAAGCATTCTGCGCTCAGATCAAAGGGAGAGGACG
This sequence comes from Anguilla pacifica, assembly GCA_039654925.1. Classification (NCBI taxonomy): domain Eukaryota; kingdom Metazoa; phylum Chordata; class Actinopteri; order Anguilliformes; family Anguillidae; genus Anguilla; species Anguilla pacifica. The sequence continues at coordinate 81,276,816 of CM077284.1, read as the reverse complement.
GGGCCTTAATCTCGGCCCTCTGAACCCCAGCCAACCCCGGCAGGGAGGGCTCGCTCGCTCCCTCCCTCCCTCCCTCCCTCCCTCCCAATCCGCTCTGATCCAGGGGCCCAGTGATTAGCAGCCGCTCCCGGACCGAGCCACAGAGCCAAAATAACAGAACAGAAACGGCCTCCTGTCTCTCCTCTTCAGCCCTGTCACATTCAGGAACACTGGCTTACTGAGGGCGTAGGGCACGACTGAGGGTGTAGGGGCTTGAGTGAGGGCGCAGGACTCGACTGAGGCCGTAGGGGCTCGCCTGAGGGCGTAGGGGCTCGACTGAGGGCGTAGGGGCTTGACTGAGAGGGTAGGGGCTTGACTGAGGGCGTAGGGGCTTGACTGAGGGCGTAGGAGCTCGACTGAGGGCGTAGGGGCTCAACTGAGGGTGTAGGAGCTTGACTGAGGGTATAGGGGGTCAACTGAGGGTGTAGGAGCTTGACTGAGGGTGTAAGGGCTCAACTGAGGGTGTAGGAGCTTGACTGAGGGTGTAAGGGCTCAACTGAGGGTGTAGGAGCTTGACTGAGGGTGTAAGGGCTCAACTGAGGGTATAGGAGCTTGACTGAGGGTGTAAGGGCTCAACTGAGGGTGTAGGAGCTTGACTGAGGGTGTAAGGGCTCAACTGAGGGTGTAGGAGCTTGACTGAGGGCGTAGGGGCTCAACTGAGGGTATAGGAGCTTGACTGAGGGCGTAGGGGCTCAACTGAGGGTGTAGGAGCTTGACTGAGGGCATAGGGGCTCAACTGAGGGTGTAGGAGCTTGACTGAGGGCATAGGGGCTCAACTGAGGGCGTAGGAGCTTGACTGAGGGTGTAGGGGCTCAACTGAGGGCGTAGGAGCTTGACTGAGGGTGTAGGGGCTCAACTGAGGGCGTAGGAGCTTGACTGAGGGTGTAGGGGCTCAACTGAGGGTGTAGGAGCTTGACTGAGGGCATAGGGGCTCAACTGAGGGCGTAGGAGCTTGACTGAGGGTGTAGGGCACCACAACACTGAACATGTAATTGTAAATGGGGTTGTTCATCACTCCTTGATGGGTTGCCAGCTCCAGAGGTGTTCTAAAAAAAGTGTTTCTCGCCCTCGGTCCTGGGGACCCCCTGGGTCCAACCACAACTGCAACCCCAGTGTTTTAACAAGCACTTCATTTTTCTTAATGAGGCACTTTTCCTGCTTTGAGGGATTATTTACCCGGCTAAACCACACAAATTATGAATGAATTTAAATGTGTTGAACAGCCTTAATTGAGCAAGAAATCTTGCTGTAACAAAAATCAGCATAGACACCATTTGAGAACCAAGCCAGTCTCCCTAAAGCCAGCCTGCAAAGATTCTCCGTCCCCCCCCCCCAAGGGTCCCAGGGTCCAAGTTTCCTATACTCACCGTAATGAGGGAAAGCTGCAAGGAGTTGCACTCAAGCACGGGGCATGCTCTCACACACTCGTTCACACATGCATGCAAACAGCAGGGCTGCAGTCTCGCCTGCATGCGCCTATTCACTGCTGTGCGGGGGGGGGGGGGGGGGGGGGAGATGCCACTAATGTGTCCGTCTGCGCCCACCTGTGCCAGCCTGTGCCACCTGTGCCCATCTGAACGGCGTGCTCTGCGTTCACACTCTCAGTTCGTCTGCCCCTCCATCCATCTGCTCATTAAGAAGAGGAGCAGGAGGCCACCTGCCCTCCTGTGGGTTCCTGTCCTCTTCCTCTTTTCAGTTCTCAGAAGAGGGGAAGAGGAGGAGGAGGAGGGCTTGGCAGACAGAACCAAAAAAATAAACATTTGAGACTTCCCATGAGCCACTGCTCTCTACACTTCAGTGCCACTACTAGTCCAGTAATATATGCCTGCCTGCGCCCCCCCACCCCCCACCAAATCCCATCCCGCCAGCTGCCAAAAAGCAGCTCTTTGAAGTGGGGTACAGTAAACCACAAGCAGGGTGAGTTTCCATGGACACCAGACACCTGGAGCAGGAACGCCAGGAATCACCGCCAACCCGAGAAACAAGAAAATATAAATAAATAAATGAATAAATAACATAACGGAATGGAAATCAAATCTGCTGGCTTTGAAACGCTTCACTGTTCTAGAATATCCTGCATATTTGGAATTCTGAATTCTATGTGGAATCTTGCAGGGTGTAACATTTTTAACTCCGCACTCTGACTGCTCAAACTGCAGTTTCACTTGTTATATTTTTATTTTATTTTTTTGCAGGGCACTTCTGAGGAGGGGGATGGTTAGACTCTCAAGCTAACGAGGAAAGAGGGAAATGAAAGTTCTGCAGATGGGCAGCAGGCTGACTTTAAAAAATTGTAAATAATAAAATAAAAGCATCTAGGACAAAAATATTGATCCCTGTACCTGGCTTTCAACAACCATATCACATAATCAGACACAGACAGACACAGACAAACACACACAGACACACAGAAAGACAGCCAGTGTGAGGGGCCATCCACATGAAGGGAAAACGTTTCAGACAGACTTGGGGCTCCGCAAACAACCTTTAAATCACCGTGGAAACTGGCACTTCCTCCTCTTGGCACCGCAGCAAGGTAAAGCCATGTGGACCGATAATGAGATCTGGGAGGCGTGGGCGCGGGTTGCCTCCACCAGCAGAGATGACACCGATCCTCCCAGCTCGACGCGTTTCGTGCCAAGACAGCTGCCGACAAAGGCGGCCATTTTGTCCTGACCTCCACAACCCGACGGCCTTCGCACTCAGGAATCCGAGAAGGCCTGGGAACCGGCCGACGGCGCAAGACCAAGTTCCATCAGACATTCCCAGCCGAGTGCGCCCTCTCTGTTTACATGCGAAGCTGACTCCTATTGGCGGGATAAACGGGACTGGGGGTGTGGCCATTGCAAAAAAATAAATAAAAAAAACAACAAAAAAAACACCAAAAAAAACAAAAACGAAAGAAAAACCAAAGCGTGAGACATGAGACGAAGTCGATTGATTTCTGAGCCCCGGCTGGGATTACGTCAGTGTGAGCACAGCCGGAAAGGCAGACGTCAGGCAGGTTCGGGACAGAGAAGAAAAATAACGGCTTCAGCAGCTCCAGATGCTCCAGATGTGTCCGCTTATCAGGTGGGGCTCTCGGCTACTTTCAAGATGAAATCATCAGAAGGCCACCCATGCGAGGCCCCTGCGCAGCCGGGCTGGAAACCCCTTTCCTGGAAGGGGGTATTCCTGGTATTTTGTTATGTTGGCTTGCACCAATTACCCCCTGGCTCAAGTGGCTCTACATCAGGACTGGCCAATCACGTTCCTGGAGATTCATCATCCTGTAGATTTCACTCCAACTGTAACAAAGCTAGAGATCTCCACGAGATGCTAATTAGCAGAGTCAGTTGTGCCAATTTAGGGTTGAAATGAAAACCTACTGGACAGGAGATCTCCAGGACCAGGGTTCGGCAGCCCTGCTCTTGCTGTTGAATGAGCTGTGCTTTGTTAGGGTTGGAGTGAAAACCTACAGGATGGTAGATCTACAGGAACAGGGTTGTGCAGACCTGCTCAAGCTGCTGAGTGAGGTGTGTTCTGTTAGATTTGACGCCATCACTCCGCGTTTTCACTTCCGTGTCTCCACGTTGTGTCTTTGCCGTGGCTGAGTCACAACAGCGGCCCACCGGCCAAGCCTTCTGAAGGCCAATGAATGAGTCACTGGCAGCAGAGGAGAGGTTCCCAGGATCCCAGCCTGGAGCTCCTGAAAGAGGTCCAGGGGACCTGACCCAGCCTCAGGCACAGTATTTTGGCCTTCGGTACGCATCTCTCAAAAAATTCTCTCGGGCAAAAGCTGCAACAGTGTACCCATCCGACCACGTGCGACCGGACCAGAACTCTCAGAGAGCGGCCAAGGTCGAGAGCAGACGAGAAGGTCATCCACGGCAGGCAGGGCTGGAAGCTTGTTAACTTGTTCCGTCCACCGACCACAGCAAGCAGCGCATTCCAAAATCCACCAGCCAATTTCACCGTTTTACACAGACAACCAGACATTTAGAATAGAGCAGGGCCTCCACAAATGGTGGGTGGTTACCTGCCAGTAAGGCCGGTGGCTGGTGTTAATTTCACACCCAGATGGTAGGGCAGAAAACAGACAGGAGAAGGATATTTCGATGCCGAGCTGCACAGCTAAGACTCGGCAACATAGTGGGGTAGGGGAGGCAGACTAGATGGCACCGGCTAAGCACTGACCAACAACTGCCTAACAACTAACCACTGACCCCAACGGAAGAGAACACAAAGCCTCTCAGTCATACACGCATTCGCACGGACAAAAGCGGTGTCTGTGGTGAGATTCCGCAGTCCAGGAAAAAGGCGTCCCTTTCGCAACACGACCGCGGGACAGGGGCAGAACCGGGAGGCGGAGGAGGAGGAGGAGGGATGAAGCTCAACCCCAGGGAACAGACCTGTGGGAAACCTTGACGCGAGGGCCGGGCATACTGAGCATGCTCAGCAAAACCACAACTTGTTGGGGGGGAAAAGGAGAGGAGAAAAAAAAAAAAAAAAGGTTTTCCATTTCACCAGCTACGGTATGGAACCGTGACAACCGGGATACTGTTACAGCGTGCCCTTGGCATTTCCGTATTCGCATGTTGCAAAAGGCCGACAGGCGGGTGTCATGTTACACCACCGCAGTACGGCAGAGTAAGGCCCTTATCCGAGAATCGACGGCCACCAGCCAGCCTGATACTCAGAGGTCATGAGGGCAAAATCGACTACAGCAGTGGTTCCTAAATTCACATGTAACCAGAAGCCCACTTAATGAGCAAACGCATCTTCTGTGACCCACTCCTTACTACACTGTAGCTTAATACACGTTCAAATACCGTCAAACTTTGGGAGCCTGATTTGCTAAGACCTTTAGCATGCGCAAAAACCTTTTAGCGCAAGCAAAATTAATAACACATGCAATAAACTGGTGCTAAACAAATACCATGACTAATGGTCATGTTATTGGTTGTGCATGTGCTTAAGGTCTTAGTAGCCTAAATCTAGCCATACAGCTTTTTGAGCGTGTCAAACCACTGCATGTACACAATCGGAGTGAATGTAAAAAACAGTGTTCAGTTCTACTGGAGTGACCACCAATGAAAAGTGCATTAACCCGCTAAGTTTTTATCTTCCACCTCGCAAACCCAGCCCAAATCCTCCCACGTTCCAAGGTTTGGGAAACACTGGGGTAGCGATTTCACAACACTGCAATTTAAAGGTTTATTTAATAAAAAATTTTTTAAAAAATTAAAACGATGCATCTGAAAGCACTTTAGTGATGGCTCCAGCCCAGACAGTCATCATACAGCCATTACATCATAGCCACTTTGCGCACTGTAAAAGCGAGCACAGCCTCACCATCTGGAAAAGTCCACGGGGCTGATTACCCAACATCGTCAGATGATGTCATTGGGGGTTTTTTTCTTTTTTGCGACCTTGTTTGGGTTACAGATGCAGGCGAGACAGAGCGGGAGACCGAATCGCACAGCAGGGCGTGGCGTTAAATCATTAACCCGTCGACCCCTGGAGGTGTTAACGTCCTCCTGCTTGAACCGCGCCGGCTGAGAACCGTGTGTGGATCTGGATGCACGGGGCACGGGGCCAAACACATAAAAGCATTTCGACAGGGAGAATTTTATAAGGGTAAACGGTGGATCCAGGAAAGACTCAGTCCCCCATAAGGCTTTGCCCGAGACAACAGCCAACCCCTGCCCCGGGCAGGCTACCCTGAATACGTCACACGACCACCAGACGTCCACCATTCATTTACAGAGTAGGCTCCTCTGTCCAGCTCAGGAAGGGTTGTGGGAGGGCGGGGTGGAATGCATAACCGTCAATACAGCAGCCCTGAAGGAATCCCCACCACTTTTAAGCATGCACACACACGCACACATCTGAAACGGTATCGATGAAACTGTCAAAACTGTCAGGCAGAAAGAAAACAGACCACCCCAAATCAACGGAATCCTCAGAACACCGCGCGGAGCTCAGCAGAATTCCAGAACAGCAGCTCGCCCAACGAACCCGCCCCGTCGACCTGACGCCCGAACCAAACTCGAGCGAAACGTCAACCTCCGACGGCTCCGACGCACGACAACCTCAGGCTGCCTCCCTTTGATCTCCGCTCGAACGAACTCCCAGAGTTCAGCGAGGCTCAAAGCTCTACGTGATGGAACGAAGGGGAAGGGGGAGGGGGGGGGAAGGGTCAGTGTTTGAGGGGAATGGGGGGTTGGGGGAAGGGAAGGACTCCAGCGCCTGAAAGCTTGCGTTAAAACGCTAATCCGCCGCAAACCCTCGAGCCGGTCCCCGAGCGCGGGCCCGCTCGGAGCCGGCCCTAAACTCGCACGCCCGACGCCAAGCGAATGAAAAGCGCTTTGTTTCGCAGGAATCCCCCGCCCACCGGCCTATCTGCACATGCCCACGGACAGCCGGAGCGCCCCAGAGCACTGCGCTAGAACGCGGCTCACGCCCGCCATCGGCTCCCTCTCTCTCCCCGGCTTCGCCTCGGCAACCGGCTTCACAGCCGTGGAGACGACTCCGCGTTCACGCTCCTAGGGAATTCTGGGAGAAATCTGAACCAGCGGCCCGACTTCCACGCTCACAGCTAAACCAACACCTCAAATTCAGTGACTACAAACATCCGTGTTAGAACGTTAAGTCTGGGGAATTATGGCAATCTGCAGTATTTACAGTTCCCTCCACCAGAAATTTTGAGGGGACTGAAGTAGATTAGCAACTAAAACGGGTATAAAAGACCCGCTCGACCCCACCTGACCCATCATTCGGTGTCATTTGATTCATGGCAACTCATTTCCCCAAGCAAAGTGTTCCCCGAATGCTCACCCACCCAAAGTTTGTGGAAAACATCGGTTCAGCAGGAACAATCATGGCCGACAGTCTGAGACGCTCATCGATCAATCCCAAGCAACTTCAACTTGCATAGCCAGATGGTCAGCTTCTGTATTCCTACTACCGTCTTACCAACTACCTGGCATATGCATCACCAGGCCACCCACAATGCATTGCATGTTGCCGTTAAGGACTACTGCTAATCCGCGCTTCACCGTGCCCCATTTGTGAAAACAAGCAGGCCTGCGGCTCCAGCTTGTTTTGCTCGTCGCCACTTATCAGTTTGACAGACTCGCGCGCTTGTTGCTCTTCTGCACCCCAATTCATCTTCTCGTGTGTAGAACTTTGGAGCGCTGGGAACATTCATAATTAATAGAAGTCAATACAGCTATTAATAGCCGCAGCGATCAACATCGTCCTGCGGGAGCTGACAGGAAAACGGCGAAACGAACGAAGTGTCACCGCTCCGCAGCTGCACAGCCGGCGATGTTTGAAGATGTGGAACACTGAAGTAAAACTTTTTTCCCTCTCTCCCACAAACGCACACAAACACACACAAACACAAACACACACACAAACACAAACACACACACACAAACACACAGTCATACATACGCACACACGCAAACGCACACTGTCATACACACACACACACGCACGCACGCACGCAGTGTGAAAATCGTGCGAGGCCGTAAGGGGGCCAGTTTCCGGTCCGAAAGCAGGGCAAAGGGGGACAGCTGTTGCAGTATGCAGCACCTCCGATCAATGCGCTCGCACCGCAAACACACACAGAAGCAAATCTAGGACAAGGCCCGCCGGAGCACAGACAGCCTCTGCTGAGGACACAGAGAGAATATTAAACCCTCACACGTACACACACACATACATACGTACGCTTTTCCTGTGTTACCTCTACCATCTCCCGCAAGTACAACAACAACTCCGACAGCGAGAAAAATAAAATTAAAAATGAATTAAGACGGGAAGAGCTGGACAGCCCTGCAGGAAGCGCCATAAAACGCAGGCATCCGAAGGGCGTAACACACGCACAACACATGTGCCGTGTGCCCGGAATGGGACGGACTCAACAGTAAAAATCAGTCTGATTTTTACTGCAACAGAAAAAGGAGCAGCGGACCTTAAAATGGCCCACTATTTACTCCAAGGCAGTGCAACACCCAGCACCCATCCATTACATTACATTACAGGCGTTTGGCAGACGCTCTTATCCAGAGCGACTTGCACAACTTTTTACACTGCATTAACACTGCATCCATTTATACAGCCGGATATGTACTGAAGCAATGCAGGTTGAGCACCTTGCTCAAGGGTTACAGTGGCAGTGTCCTAACCCAGGAATCGAACCGGTGACCATTAGGTTACAAGACCAGTTCCTTACCCATTATACTACACCGACTGCCCCATCCAGGGGCAATATTTATTTTTTGCCTTTCATATGGAGTTCATACGGTCCTGGACGCTTGCACGCACACTACTGGTGAATGGCAGTTGCATGAGTAGGCACAGGGAAACAATCTGTTTGACTTTCATTAGCAGAGCAGCTGATAGTTTGATCACAATGAGAAATCTAAATTCGAGAAAACTTTTCTGTCCGCAAATAGCGAGAGAGATAATTAGTTCATTAGAAATTCATTAATTACTGTTCGATATTATGCAGAAAGCCCTGGAATGACAGAAGGTGGCTTTGGTTGACTTGTTTAATTTTCGTTCGTCGCAGGAAGTATCTCTCTCTGGTGGTTTTAAACAATGGTTTTGCCATCTTGTTTCATTGGGTCACACAGACGAGAGAAAACGGTGTAACCAAAGGAGGGAATGGTAATAGAAAATGCATTTATATTACAGGAGGAACTGCAATGCATTAACCTTACTGCAATCCTAACAACTGAATGTTTAACGATTTAAAAAAAAAAAAAAAAAAAAAAAAAAAAAAAAAACACATTTAGCCGAGGTTAGCATTTCAGACACCTAGCGAGTAATGCTAATGATTAAACCTGTGAGGAACTGCTTCGATAACGTATTAAAAGAACGATTCCACATCCTCTGGAGGCTGTTCATCTATAAAGGGAAGTATTGGGATGGCAGGTATGCCATCCCGCCAAGTTACGCCTGGGCGGGGGCATGCCCCATACCTATACAGCACCGAGAGTTTGGCACTTTTCAGGGTTCCCCACAGAAATAACCACAACAGCCACAGACACTCAGCCCTTAAAAACATTCAATTCTGTACATTCTGACCCCATTTCAACAGACAGATTTCATAAACAACTTCACATGTCCACACAATAAAGCCCCAAACTAAGGGGATTTTGCGTTTTCTCCTTCTTCTCTTTCTTCTTCTTCTTCTTCTTCTTCTCATTCTTATTTTTCCTGCCGCCTATCCCACTAATAACATGTCTCCCCATTGGACATTTCACCAACACCCGCCAAATCTTCACCTACGACCCAATGAAAAACTCGCATACACACGCAAAATACCCATACCTTTTTACTCTGAAACATTTTCAGTACAAACAGCTAGTCCGCCTTTGGCCTAGTGGGTAAGGTCACAGTCTTGGGACCACAGGGTCGGAGGTTCAAGCCCAGCTAGGACCATGTTTCTTTAACCTGCTTTTACCCTCACTAATAATTGTCTACTACTTCTCAATTATTGCTTTTGCATATCTACCCGCCGTTTACCGAACGTATACACTGTATTATGACGTACCGTCTGCACGTTCAACTGTTAACCGGCTACAATATTGCAAAGCCATATGGATTCAACGGGAGCTCTTCTGTGCTTACTCGCCTGTGTTCTTCTTTAAAACCACGGACAGGTTTGCTGATGATATTTCACGCATTGCATAGCTATGTCATGGTGCTGCCCTAACAAAGTGACAGACTGGTAAACGTCTGGTTGAAGGATCGAATCCCGCATCGCGCTCAGACAGATAATTTCCTCTTTTACACTAACGTTCTTATAAGCTTATATTTGCTTTACCAAAACTCACTCATGGCCACCCATATGCATTTCATGACGGCAAATGTATTCCTTTTATTAAAAAGTTACACCAGTTCACCGATGTGCCATTTCTACTAACTACATTTCTTCACTTGGCTACCGTACAAAACCTTATCAGCAAACGCCACGTTTCTACATTCATGTTACCTCGCCCTGTTCTCTATCTAGCCACATACAATTACTTCGTATGTACGTTCTGCAACTCCCCATTAAAACATTACATTTAAAATCATGATTCACTCATAATTATAACTACTAGTACTGAACATGAAAAAAACACCGCAGTGCAATAGATTTCACACGTTACTTAACCCTCCACTTTAACGGCTAATGCTTTATAGCGACTGTTATATATACCGTTCGATAAGGAATATAAGCTCGCTCATGGTCACTCCATTTACTTCGCACTATACTCCGCCATCATGTCAACCTTCACCTACATGCCCATTATGCTAAAAACATATTGTTTCAACTACGCTATTTCATAATTTCATCCTAATTTCTCTCACACTGTTGTTATTTTCTCATAAGCAAAGCCTGCTGGGACATATGCGTCCGCTCCTATTCTCCACTATCATGTTTTCCGGTTCTAGTTTAGCAAAACAGCGAAGAGGATTCCTACCTGCAGATAAGCCTATCAAAATGCCTTATAAACCTTACAAACACTGAAAGTACATCTCCACGAAATAACAGACAAAACGGAGCACGACAGAAGGCTACACAAGTTGCGACCTAGGGAGTTATTCTACGGGCTTGCTGATTCTTTTGTCAGTCAAGGCTCGTTGGATGGACGTCAAATCCGTGAGTACATACACTGGCCATATTCCATCTGCGTTTCTCATGCGTTTACACTTATACGCCACCGCACCCTTTGTCACAGCCACTGTTTTACATATATAGCAAACCGAAACTGCTGAACGGTACACGCTCATCAGACTGTATACAAATTCACACGATAGCCATAATCCACAACCGTTTCTTACAGGGTCACTTCGCATTTCTCACTCTCATAATAAAACGCTTTGCAAAAAGAAATGATATCTCATAAAAAACACGTTTTCAACGTACAAAAATGCCAAGTTACTCAAAAGTATTGATATCAAAATGACGCCAAGTTACGGTAACACAAACAATATAGGCTATCTTGCCTCACCGAAATGACAAGATGTATTTCAAAGCAATGCTACCCAATATTTCCTCAATTCTTTCAAGTCACTTGGCCCTGTGTTTTGTAATCTTACCATTTTACAATGTCATGCAAACTTTGTGTCAGATCAAAGAGTCAAATATTTCGAATTGCCTCATGGAACACATTGAAATTAATGTACAAAACTGCTGCTGAGTAACTACAGGAAGCATATTTCTCCAGAAAACATGTTTATACTTGCTTCTGAACTGAATTTGAGTACATGTGCAAGTTACTGTATATTTGCTACGTACAATAAATACTGCATGTAAAATGCATATTGTACATACATACATAGAGAACTTCTTTATCCCCATGGGGACATTTCCCTCGCAGCATGTTGCATTCACATTTACGAACACAGACTTATACCAAGAAACATACTATCATTCACGCAACAGAAAGGCTGGGCAGCGAAATACATACATACCAATACAAATTGGACATATACACGCCTATTCAATCAATCTTGACTGTGAGAGAGCCATCCACACATATGTTTGGCCTGTCCATGTAGTGCATGCTTATACACACAGGGCCAAGTGACTTGAAAGAATTGAGGAAATATTGGGTAGCATTGCTTTGAAATACATCTTGTCATTTCGGTGAGGCAAGATAGCCTATATTGTTTGTGTTACCGTAACTTGGCGTCATTTTGATATCAATACTTTTGAGTAACTTGGCATTTTTGTACGTTGAAAACGTGTTTTTTATGAGATTACAATAGTCAGCAACATGCCTCCGACTCTCATGAGGCAGGTTTGTCCTTCACGACCTTACATGGAAGAAGTCCCAGTTTAAGCCAAATGTTTTCTGCGCCCGTGGGTTATTCTCAGTGGCCAACACAGGCTACAAAGGGCTGGAATAATTATTTATTAACCTTTATTGACACAGGTAAGGTTGTCTGAGCACACACACACACGCTCTTTTACAGCAATGTCCTGTTTAACCCCCCCCCCCCCCCCAATTAGCCTAGCCTCCGTGTCTCTTTGGATTGTGGGAGGAAACCCGGGTGTTCGGAGGAAACCCACGCAACCATGGTGAGAACATACCCGGGACATCTCTATAAGGCGACGGCGCTATCGACGACACCACCGTCCCACCCCATGAATTTAGAATCCCCCCCCCCATCCCCCTCCCCTTCAACCCGAAAGTGAAACTTGCCGAGTAACGCAAAAGCGGGGAAAACAGAGCTGGCCCACGGTCTGCCAAAATAGCCTATACGCAGCAGGAAGAGTCAGCGATACTGATTTATTAACGGCTACAGGAAGACAGCAGACCCCCAGCCAGACTTCCTTCAGGTCACACAAAAAAAAAAACAAATAAATTAAATAATTAAAGCCGCAAGCAGTGTTGGGAGGGGTCCAAGCATTGGCACAATTGTGCTCTCTATGGAGTGATTTTTAACCCTCCTATTATGTTCAAATTAACTAACAACTTTTTATGTTTGGGGTCAATTTAACCCCAGCAATATAAACCTGCAGAAAATAATTGTAACTGAAAGAGTTACCCAAGTTTCTCTCTCAGCTACTTTAGGCCTTTCTACTGACCATCTTAATAGCCCAGTAAATAAAACATGACTTCCCCCATCCTCCCCTTATACATCAAGTATTGATTTTATACGACTATTGCGAAATATACAAATGACTGTACAATCTCATTCATTGACCTAAAACGGAATACGATTTCTCTCAGCATAATGACGGATTCAAAGACTAAACAAACTCACCCGATACTGCCTTCAAATGGATCCATGCCAAAGAAAAGTAATTATTCATCCCTTCAAAAAGCTTTTACTAATAAACTTTTAGTAGCATGCACCCTGGATGGCACTGTCTTCCATTGCTTCCCCGACGTTCAGACCCTCCCCTCACTGATAAAACTAAGTAATCCAACACCATCGGGTCAAGTTGTGTCGCCATGGATGTCTTCTAGCCACTTTCTGTAAAGAAGTTTACTAGATGTGGTAACACTTTAGATGTGGAGCTACAGCTCTTCCGAACCGCAACTAATAAATAAGTCCAAATGGCGGGCAAACAATATGGTGGACATTGGTTGTCCCAAAAGCAAAGTTGTAGAACACATTCAGATGCATCGGTTGATGACGTTTTGTGTTGATCTGACTTATGGTGTGGGAGTTATGGCCTTTTAAAGTATGACTCTTTGTTATAGCACCACCATCGGGCCGACATAGGTGATATGTAGTGCCTGAGTAGTGGGGGGCCATAGGAACCCACCTACCAAATTTGGTTGCTCTAGGACTTATGGTTGCTGAGCCTCAGACACTTTTAGCTGAGAAAAAGAAGAATAATAATAATCCTAACAGATACAATAGGGTTCCACCAGCTTCGCTGCTTGGACCCCTAATAAAAACCAGGAAGCCTTCTTCCTGTTCAAAGACTACAAACGGTATGCTAACAGTTAAGAAACAGAGGCCAGCACACCTCCCCCTCGCTATCGAACCCTCTCGTCCCTACTCTCTGTGCTGCATCCCAGGGACGAAGGGGGGGGGGGGGGGGGGGGGGGGGTATTAGTTTCAGCCATCAGAAGGCTGGACACATGCCTGGCAGCACCCAGAGGTACTGGGTGGCAGGGGGTGGTGGTGCCAAGTACCACGTGGGGCAGGAATAGAAGCGGGGGGATGTGTGAGTGTGGGGGGGAAGGGGGGGGGGGGTGTGCAGCTTTGAATGCGAGGCATTGTGGGGACCGGACAATGCAGGACAGGGCACGGGTCACTGGGTCCAACTCCCAAGAATTCAGCGACCAAAAAGCAAACCAGAAAGGGCTATGCGGTCTCTGGCTGGGAACTTGTCCCGTAGCACACCCCCCCCTCCCCCACTCCGCCCCCACACAGCACAACTACCACTGAGCATATGCCCTCAGGGGCCCTACAAGCTGAATTTTAGCAACCAAAATCATTTTTATTATTCTTTTTTATTTCTTTTTTTAAAAAAATTTTCCTTGTCCCCCCCAGAAGGACAGCACTAAGCAATTTAGCCACAGCAAAGGAATTTTAAACTAATCCCCCTCTCACCACACAACCCTCTCTGTGCATTACCAATCCTCTGAGGCAAGGGGGGGCTCCCCTGTTCCCGTTAAAATTACCACCAACTCACTGCGGTCCGAACCACGGGTTTGGGCCGATCCCATTCCGATCCAGTCAGTTGCACGCCGCACATCCTGTTGGGCCCGGTCCGCCACGCGAACAGGTGGACACTTCCACACCTCAGTGTTCCTTCCCAACGGCGCGCGAATCCCAAGCCTCCTGCCATCACTTTCAATCGCAACAATGGAAAGCTGTGAGATCCACCGCCATCATCCCCAACCTCAGCCCAGTATCACACCGACCAGAGCAGCCGCGTCAGTGTGATTTCAAAAATCAAAATCCGATGTTAGAAATGATAAAAAGTTGCGCAAGTCGCTCTGGATAAGATAAATGCCTGTAATGTAATGACCTTAAAAAAAAAAAAAGCCAAAACCAAGGCACATTTTATTCGTCGAATCAAAAACAGAACAGAAAGTTGCCAGCGCTGACCTTCTTAAATACGAGCAGCATATTAGGGTCAGAGGCCCTCGATTACATTGAAAGAGACTATTTGCGTCTCGGCTCACAGATAGCGGTGATGAACTTTGAATTTTCCCCCAGTTAATCTCGGCATCGAACCAGGCGCGCTGCTGTATCTTTCCATTCCGAGCGGCACAGAAAGAAAAAAAAAATCCCTCCGCACCAACAGCCTAGAGGAGACTACTAAAAGCTTTAGCGCACCCTTTTCAAAGTTGGCGTTTGCGTTCAAACGATCGTGGCATAACGGCAATACCGGGTCATCTGGATTCCATCGAAATGGACGCCCCAAACAATCCCGTGACATAATGAGTTGGGGAGATTTTGAGGGGGGGGGGGGATTACGACAGATAAGAGCCTTATCATAGCCGTCTTAAGTCCTGAGTTTGAGACGGGCGAAACTCAATCAACATCCAATCTCCTCTTTAAAAAAAAAAAAAAAAAAAAAAAAAAAAAAAGAGTAAAGCACTCTAGATTCGAATCGCTCAGCAGCGAGACTCGGATCTTACACACAGAACCCAGGATCACGTCCTCAGTGGTCACGCCAATGCAGGATTCTGCATTTTTTACACTGAAAACGAGCCAAAATGCACAGAAGTAATTACAAGACGCTATAAGGGCCACTGCTTGACGTGGGTTTAACTTTTCTGTTTCCAACTAACCCCATTGGTCCAGACAGCAATCAGGGTCGTTTCTTGATATGGGCGTCATGTGATGTTTCTGAGCAATCCAAACCTAACCCCAACACCTTACTTAAAATGCATGCAAAAAAAATAAATACATTGCATTCTAAAACACACAGATTTTATTTTATTTTTTAAGATTAAAAAAAACAGGCAATGACCCAGACTTGAACCACAACAAAAAATATTTGCTCTTGTTTCTCTGAGCCAATCATCTTTCGGTATCAGACATTTGTGTTGTTTATTGATCGTTACAGTTACACAGCCGTTGGTAGCATTGTGAGATACAAAAAAAAAAAAAAAGATCACTTGTTTTGGTCAAAAACAAGATGTTGCGCTCTAGCTGAAGCTCGCTCAACACTATATTTGGAAATGTCCTGCTCCTGCTCGCATCGCACTGTGCACAGAAGGACTCGGATCACTTCCTGTGGACAGACTGCAGAGACGCGGTTCTGTAGGTCACATCCTGTGGGCGGCTGGCTGGCCCGAACTGCGCCACAGAGAGCGATCGATTGCGCACGCAGCATTCTTCCACCCCCCACCCCCCACACACACACTTTACCTGTGGCACAGTCAGCGTGGTAAGAGCAGAGCGCGTGACCAGGAGGTCACAGGTTCTACTCCACGGAGAGACCGTGCCAGCGCACCTGCGGGGCCGGAAAGGGTTCAGAAGGGATTGCTCCGGTCAATGCCCACTCAGGAATTTAAAAGCATGAAGGCATGCGCTAGGTAAGCAACTTGCAAGTATTCCAGGACAGAGGCATGTGCCAGGTTTCAGCAACTTGTACAGGAGAATGTTGCCCGATTAAGGGACACATTGGAAGTCTGAAAAAGAAAAAATGGAGAGCCCCTCTAGCACCACTTAACTACACTCCTGGAGTATATAACAATCCCAGCTACAGGGGCCCCAAAGTCTAACATTCAGCCTGTGGACCGCAGACCAGCACAGAGGCTCACAGTTGCAACCCCGGTCCACAAGAGCCACTAGGTCAGCTGATTTTAACCCAAAAAAAAAAAAAAAAAAAAATACACAGGAGGTGAGTTAGCTCGTTAGCCAGCAGCTGTCATTGATTGTTTAAGTGCTGGTCAACGGGATTACTTCTGTCTGCCTGCTCCACCTGCACAAGTTTCCGCAGTGCTCCAGCAGCAGCAATGCAGCAGTGGCTGCTGGGTAAATGTACACAGGACTGAAGGACAGACCGACAGCCTGACAGACTCCCCTGCAAAGTATTTTTCCCCTCTTTCGGGGTGATACTGGCTTTTCCAGTCCTCACCGAACACAACCGATCTGCTGCCATCTCGCCACCCGCTGACCCCAAATTCCTGCAGGGAGTCAAACCGCTAGTATGACTTTGCGCTAATGGAAAGAGCAGTTTGGGAAGGGGGGGGGGGGGGGATCAATTTTAAAAAAACGAGTTTTTTTTTTTTTTTTCTTGAATAGTTTAAGAGAATTCCAGAGCCTCCCTCTGTCGCGAGGGCGCGTTCGGCTCTGAGAGGCCTCTCTTTATTTTTTCCCCTGATTCACGGCTGTTCCCGAGCGACGGACAGCCAGCCGATAAATAAACCCGGAGGGGCCCACGCCCGGCACAACCTGTCCAGCAGCGCTCGTAAATAAACTCCCATTACAGCAGGGGCCCCGCGGGCCTTCCTCAACAGGCAGCAAACAAGCTAAAGTTTAGAGAGGGAGAGGGAGAGGGAGAGGGGGAGGGAGAGGGGGAGGGGGAGGGGGAGGGGGAGGGAGAGAGAGAGAGAGAGAGTGAGAGAGAGGTCTGAGAGTGTTTTTAAAGCCCGTTAACAATGGTCACGTGCCTCGATCATGACCCACAATGCCCTGCTTGCCTGCCCTCCCTTAAGCAAATCCCACCCGCTCTGACCCTCCTTTGTGAGCTTACCAAAAAAAGTCAAAAAACTGCTGCAAAACTTGACATGAGCTCAGACTCACAACTACACAACTCACAGGGGGCTCAGCAAATTAATCGCCAAGGCCCAGAAGAGAGAACACGTTTTTTTTCCTCCCGCTCTCTGATATTCCTGTCATGCACAGGTGTAAAACAGCTATTCTTTTTCCATCAAACAGCTCCTTAGGGGGAAAAAAAAAAAAAAACAAAAAAAACATTGTTTCCCTGGAAAAAGGCATCGGTTCCCTGGAAAAAGCCATTGTTTCACAGGAGATTGCCTTAGCACAGTTCAGCCTGCACGTGAATGCATTACCTCTGTGAAAGCCTTAAGGCAGTTCTCACAGAGGCGCGGCCTGATGACATAATCTTTACGCGCCTTTGCAAACAACTAAGCCGGTGACCGCCACTACCTCACAGTGACAAACAGGCCACCTCAACTCCAATACCCAGAATACAGTAGAATCAGATCTGGCGAGAGTAGTAAATATCTTGAGACATTACAACACTATAAAATAAGTCTGCAGGACAAGAGGCAATCTTCATTACAATTTGGATGGGTTTGAGAGGAATGCAGTCTTTTTATTTATTTTTTGGCAGGGGGTGGAGGGTGGTGGGATGGGTGATCCTGTGCAAGAGCGGTAACCCCAACTTTCTATAATAAAGATACAACTCACATTTTTGACATGTAAAAAGATTTTACTGAGTTATTGAGCGCTGTTCCTATGTCATTTAACAACCAGATTAACTGCATTACTGTGAATAACAAGGCGTCAGCTAGCCTAATCTAGGTAGCGCATAAGACTCTATTGCACAAGTCCAGGCCAGGAAGCAATCCAGCCAGACAGCCGAGGTCATTTCTGCCCCCAGTGCAACATCACAACCCGAATTACAACAGCAGCAAAATCGAAAATGCAAATACGGACATCGGGCAGCCGCAACGCCGCGGGACAGTCTGCTTCTAAAGTCCATCCGCAGCCGTAAGAAAAACAAACTATGAGGTCAGCGGGGGAATGAGAGGGTTTTCCCCCCACCCGCGTGCGTTTTGATTGACAGCCGCAGAGGACCCAGACAAAGCTCCGCCTCAACCGCCGGTCGCCATGACCGCTAGCGTGCCGCGGCGGCGGCGGCGGCGGGACGCGATCGGCGAGGGGGGAGAGGAGAGTTCAGAGCCGGTCGACGGCGACGGGCGCACTTTGACCAGGCCCGACGGCCGGATCGACACGCGGCCCCACACGCCGGGGCTTCCTCCGCTCGCGGGTTCGATGAAGAACGGGGGCGCCGTCGGACGCGAAAAAAACTCCACGGGACACAGATCAGGCGCCCACTCTGCATAGTGGGAAAGGCCTCTGCCCCCCCCCTCAGGGGCAGCAAAATGCAGAATCATTATGGGGAGGGGTGGGGGGGGTGGGGGGGGGGGGAGAGATAGTAAGCACAAAATATTCTAAGTTGGAAAGCTGGACATAAATGGCCTCCTTGTAAAAAGCACCCAAGAGGTATAATAAAATAACATTTACATAAAAAACCAGCCATAAAATTCTAAAACCGTTGGCGAGGGGGGGGGGGGCAGAAGGGGTGGGGGAGGGGGGGGGTACAGCAGGAGCATCAGGATTCGCAGCAGCAGCGAGGAGAGGACGCTCACTGAGAGAGAAACCAAACGCTGCAGTCAGAGAGGAGCCCGGGACAGGACTGCTGCTCCTGAGCGATTAATGGGGCCTAAAGGTGGGAGGGATCATCTCGTGCGGAGGGTGAGCTCAGGTGAAATCGAAACCTCGGCCTGACGGAGACGCGGCGGCGCCGCATGCTAACGTGCGTGTGCTCGCCGCGGCTTTGAACATTTCGGGGGGGGGGGGGGGGGGGTGGCAGATTCAAATTCCGCAGTTGTGATAACCCCAGGAAACTCAGAAGTGACAGCGTTTGGCACGCCAAAACACAGAACGCAGCAACAACAGCCGCGGACAGATGGACGCGGACGATTTCAAAGTCGCTTTTTTAAGTCATTTAGCGTGCAAAAAAATGTAAACTTTTTTTTTTTTTTTTTAAGAAAGAAGAGGGCATGTTCATCTGCTCAATTGGACGCTGAGACTGGACGCAGCCAACGCAGCCACCCATGTGACTAATTCAGACCAACCACAGGCGGTCTCCACACTGACGTCGGCCTGCGAACTTCCTGGCCAGCAGGGACGGGCACGCCGTGGTGGCCAAAGTCAAGGCGGAGTTTCGCTTTCTCCACAAAACGCGTCGTTTTACGTCATCTAGGTCCATACTACAAACTAGTCGGAGTGTGTTTCTGCAGCTCCCAGCTTAGGCAAGGGCCACTCACTGGCTAAGCCCAAAGCCACAGACAGGGCCTCTGGGTACTGCTGGGGTCAAGCGCTGAGTGTGGATCCGCCAATGAGAGCAGCCCTAACCTACACATCAGGGCTAAGGCTGCCGGCACCTTCTGACCTGAACACAGGACACAAAAGCTGTGACACACACACACGTCGAGATGACCAAATTCAATTGTTGTTGATGTGAATGCGGATACGTGTAATTTTATTTTTGTAATTAATAGTGCCGGTTATTTATTAAGTCAATCACATTTGTGGCACACAGTCAACACAGTCCAAGCTAATTTAGGTACATTTTTTGAAAAAATGTTTTAAATAATTACATTTTTAAAAAAAAATATGGGCTTAATATAGCCTACATACAACCTGACCTTAGCTCTAGGAGGTCCATCTACATAAAAGGCTTGTGTGTGTGTGGGGGGGGGGGGGGGGGGGGGGGGCAACAGGGCTACTTAGCAGTACTTACAAACTGCTAAGTAGCCCTGTTTCTCCTTCACCCGAAGCGATCCTGGTTCCAGGAGCACTTCCTTTCCGTTGCGAGTTTTAAATAAGCCCGTTTCTATGCGGATCCCGGCTCGCTCCCGCCGGAAGCGCTCGTGCAGAAATAATGGAAAGGGCCCCCGCACACCAGTTAATCACCGTTCTGACCGGACTTTCGTGGCATCCTGTGTATAAATGCCGCGATTAAACAAAATGCGCAGGGAGTGGGGAAACACGGGTGGCCCAGAAACACTGTGTTATTGATTCATGATCGGGTGAAGTAATTATCCAATTATTATTGCACAGCATGGGCATATATTAAGAACGATATGGAAAGAGTTACGGCTAACATTGTGAGATTACCTGGTCAAAGCAAAGGGGCAAGTCATTTCTGTTGTACCACCATCACACCTGGACCACACACTTTAATGTAAACATTTAAACCATTTAAATGTTGGTAAAATTCATCCTCGGGGATCGTCCAGGCTGACAGATTAAAATAATTTCAAATAAGCTACATGTGGAAAGAAAAATATATATGCAATTTGCTTAATGCATTGAGTCCTGTGAAATGCACGAGCACCAGACAACATCTCGGAACCAGGAAACGCCGAGAACACGGGCTAGTTCAGAGACTGTCGTCACACAGGCTGAAAAAAAGAGCAAATCCCCCCTCCACAACCTAACACACTCACACACTCACGGGTTTATAGCCAAGAATGACACAAGACTGGCACTAGGCGAGGTTAAGGGCGACTGAGGAAAAACAATGAAGACCTAACCTCCACACTGCCGGTCACCATGGCTATGGGAATAAGCTCCCAGAATGCTAATTAGCCACGGGGTGCTTTTGGCCAAGAGAGATTTGGAACTGGAGAGCAGCTTAGAGACAATGGGCATTATCGCCCCCACTGGGAAACACAAATACGGTGATCGAGTCCGCGGAGTGAAGGCTGGTGCTGGGTGGCACGTGCGGCACCACGGTAAACGTCGTGTCTTTGAGAGAAATTCCTTTTTTTAAATTTTTTTTTGGGGTGGGTGGGGGGGTGGGGGGTTAACAATTAATTGTTTTCAGTGATCAATGAAAAGGTGCAAGAGTGTGCATGAGTCGTGTCTTAAACATTCGAAATTACAGTCAACCAGACACCGAAGCAGTGCCTTGCCCGGTGACACTACGAAGAAGAATGCCCAACCCAATGACAACCTTCCCAAGATCAAAGAACAGGTGGCGTTTCTGAACTGAGTTTCAAAACGGCAATGTGGTTCCTAACACAGTACCGTATTGCCACCATAAAAACAAAACGACCAAATGCGTATCTAGCCTATAACAATGACGCTTTTATCACTCCACAATACCAAATTAATGATAACTATTAGAGCGGTCGTGTTCACTGTGAATGTCATTGGTCGCTGTCAGTGTCAGAGTGGCAACGTGCTTACAGATTCTAAGAAAACGCGCGATGGCTGAAAACTGACGCAACGAATAAAAAAGAATGACTTGGGTAGAACAACTGCCTTAGAGAGATACGGTAGTTGTATACAGCGGACTCTCCCATTCGCTTTTTCTAAACAAACATGTGGCTTGCGGGACAAACAACGCGTTGCCAAGACTCCTGCAGCCCACGCACAGACAGCAAACACCAACCGTTCCCTGCGAAGTATACCGCCTTTCCCCCTGTGCCAATCCCATTTCACCCCCAGGACCGTTTCCCCCAGTGCCCCCGTGCTTCTGCGAACCATTCAAACGATCGAGAGTGAATCCAGTCAGTTTGGCAATTTTAGTGCTATTAGCCTTACTCCATCTTCAACTTATTAAGTGGTAAACTCTTATCAATCACAGTTGGGTGACGTGGCGAGATTCTGGGTGTAACGCAACCAGTCACGCTTTCGATTCCACCCACATATCATAAATGGAAAGACCATCTATCTTGGGAATTTCTCAGATTCCGCGAACCGGAGAATGAAAGCAGAATTTCGTATCATTCTCCATCAACCGCGCGTGCAGTGCTTACATTTTCCCCGTTTTATTCCGACCTTAATACATCTTTTGACTTTTGGGCATTCAGAACAGTCTCTCAAAAGTTAGCAGTGCAACGGGCCGGTCGGGAAGTCGGGAGTAGATCACGACCACTGATCAAACACTGTTCAAAACCTGTGCATCGTGGAACCTACCATTAGTAGCCTATGAATAATAACCAGTCGTGTGTTACACTGCGATTGAGATATGTGAAGTATCAGCAAGATGGATTCACCTTTCTGAAACCTCCAGCGACCCACGGCAATTCCTGCACAATTTATTGCAGTTAGAGACACGGTAGCGAACCATGAATCTGTATGACGGTCAAGGATTTCTGAAATACATAAATTATATGTCCAATCATATAGCTTGGAATCCCACATAAACCCAGCTCGTTACGCGCCGTTCCATATTTTTTTGTTCGCGTGCAGTGCTTTGTATTGGTAAACATGCAACGAACGCAACATTGTTGGAGACAGTCAATTGCATTCGGTCAACAAATACAGAATGTGCGAGGGCAGGGGCCAACAAAGACATTAATCCAAATGTGCCTGGCTACCTACAGTAACGCAGCTAGCTAGTTGACTTTTCCCGACATAAGCAACGACTCAGTACATAGTATTTCAGCTCGAACTGCAATGCATTCACTTCACGTGAACAGGTAGGCTAGGTAACTACCTAGCTGGCCAGATGGCTCACCGGAGAACATCGCTTTCACAATATTGCATTTGTTCAAATTAGCTGGCAAACACAAGATAGCTTGCAAGACAGCCAGTCACAGCTGACGCGTGTCCAGCTACATGCACGTTAGCTAGCGTTAACGTTAGCAATGTAACTACACAAAACATATTTCTCGCTGAAAACTGTAAATGTTACAATTTTCATAGCTAACTAGCTATTGTGTGCTTACCTGACAATCCAACTTTGTAGAAGTGCAGTGAGACACGTTGTAAGAGGAACGATCAAGCACGCTAAGCTTAAACAAGCGCACATTATAGCAAGCTGACTATCATACGGTTGTTTGTGGACGAGCAACACCAGTAACGTCGTCTAGCAAAATAAAATCACTTTAAAAAAACAACAACTTACTTTTGTGTTTTCCAGAACCCCATGACTGTTTAGCGAGACTCGGACTCCGAATAATGGCCCTTCCTGCCGACTTCAAAGCATCCATACTTTATAATCCAAAAACAGGGTAAGAAGAGTCCACCCAGCGCCGGCTTTCGTTGACCGCAGCTCGAGGAACTGTACGCTCTGCCACGCTCACTCTCTCAAACTTTTCTCGGTTTCTCTTCTTTTTTTCCTCCTTTTAAAAAGTCACCCGAGTCGGAGGATTATCACGTTTCGCCCCACATGGGCGGTGTTATTTATGTAAATCAACGGGATAATGTACATGACGTGTGTCTACTAAAGTTGTAATATCCGAGTATCCGCTGGAGGGAGTCCACCGATGTGCTGTTGTAAGGAACTAACACGCCGAGTACGGCGTCGTTCGACAGTTCTGCGTGCGTGATGGTGTTTAGAGGCATATAAAATAATTGTCTTATGTATTCTGCGTGATTTTACTCCACGATTATCTGAAATAATCCACACGTCAACAAAAGGCAGTGACAAGCATCAACAAATTATCTTTGATATTAAGTTGATAACTTGCTTGTAATAAGAATGAAAACACGCACGGATTTTGTTTGTTTCTTTGTTTGTTTGTTTGTTTGTTCACAAGCACAGTTCAATGTCACTCTCTGTTTAGTGTGAGCCTCTCGTATTACACTGATCTGAACTCGTGAAGTGAAGAAACGTGTTGCTTTGAACATTTTTTAAGACGATTGTAGACGGGCCGGGCAATAATCACTGAGGACCGCGGAGGAGTATTCCTGTTGCCCCCTCTCTCCAATAAAAGCTTGACCCGTTGAAAACTAACAGATGTCAGTTGGCTTTCTAGAAGAAAACGGCCAATCGCACGGGACATTAGATTTTTCTCAGATGAACACTGGTGTCCAAAGACTACACTATAGGCTACTGCTTGTACTACAACCTGGATTGGCTCAAACTGTTATGTAGCTGGAGCTAGCAGCCTGGGCATTGCCATGCAGCAGAAGATGGCACTCTTATCTGTCAGCACCCATGGCCTTGCAGCCTATAATACAATAGGCTATTGTGCTATGTTATTATTCAGGTTCGCAACAGGACAGTCTTCTGCGATGTTTTTTTTTTCTTCTTTTTTTCTTTCTTTTTTTATTAATAAATGTTTTTAATGTTCACAATATCATAATGCGGACGTACATTCAAAACCTTGACCTTATCCAATGACTGCATCTGTTTTGTAGACCTGTATAGTTCTGCTCAAACCAGAACAGAGACCTCAAAAAAACCACACGCTCACGTTCCCCAATCTGGATTCTGTAGTTCACAAAGTCAACGTTGTTTAAAAACATTGTTTTAAAAAGATAGTTTTTTACAGTGCTGGCACCATGCCCCAGGATTGCTGGCATGCTCTTGGTTGAGACTTTGTGGTAGAAAGTCGTTTTTTGGTTGAGACTGTGCGGCGTGACAAGGTCTGTGGATGTAACCATGTCATTATATTTGGAACAAGGCTGTTGAGTTTCTCGAATGTAATTGTTTGGCACTTTGAGCACCACAAAAATTGGTCCCCGTTGAGGTCCGTTGTATCAAGGTGAGCTGCAGCGGTTATCCTGGACCTACCTGGACGGATAGGTTAAGTGGAAACATGGTTGTATTTTTTAAAAATTTCGGTAAACTGCCGCTTTAAGTTGTCATTTTGTCTCCGATCGATGATGTGTGTGTGTGTGTGTGTGTGTGTGTGTTTTATGCTCACTTGCTCATCACCCACGACAGTGTGACAGAGACTGTTGCGGACTGACCCCCCAACCTCCTCTTCTCCATTTTGTTCTGCACGAATGCCTTTGGGAGCCCCAAGAAAATAGAAGCCTGCGAAGGGGAGGGGTGGGGGGGGGGGGTGTATTTTTCGAAAAACAGAACCAGCCGAGCATGACTACCTTAAATCCAGAGGCCCACGTGTGTGCAACGGGGGTTCTCTTCAGCAGAAGAAGCCCCAGCGGGGCGGGGGGGGGGGGGCGAACGTAGCTTCGGTTCCCCTGGCTCCCTGATAACCAGAATGTGCCCGCCAAAGAGTCTCGAAGATGGGGGGGGGGGTGAGTTGAGCGGCATGTTTACCCGGTCTGGAATGGGCAGAGTAGGAAAGGTTTTCCGGTAAGTTCCGCACAAATAGCGCACTAAATCAGGGTTATACAATTACGACTTCCAGGGAGACCTTCACGGCACACAAACCAAACATTTTTCACATACTGTAGTAGTAGACGTGTTGCACTCACGAGTAAACAAAGATGCCCTTTGAAAGCATGCCTGTTTTTTTTATTATTCTATTCTGTCATTACAGTGCGAGATATACTGTTACTGTTCAGATGGATGGAGACCTGGACAGTCTTTAAAATAAATAGATAAAATAAAATAATCCTTTTTGCCTCTTAATGATCAAATGGCCATGATTATGATAGGTCACATTCGATGCTCTGGGTGAAAGTTGAAAGTTTCTGCCCTAAAAGGTTTAAATCGAGTCCAGAAAACTCCAGAAACACTTTACGAGCATCTTAACAGGCTGTGTGAAATGGCTGCCATTTTCACCCCGTTCAGGTTCGCAGTGAAGAAACGCAGGCTTTTGCCATCAAAGTGAGTAGTACTGTGTGCGGCGGTGTAATAAAATGTTTGGAGAACTGGGCTTGAACCCCGTGGCTGTTGGTTTGACCCGCCCCCCCCCCACCCCCCCAACGACTCACCCCCCTGTCGGGAGCTGCAGATGTATCCCCGAGCTAAGGTACTTAACCTGAGCACCTTCTATAAATATCCAGCCGTACAGATGGGACGCGTTTAAAAAGAATGTTAGCTATGCATGTCGCGCGTGCTAACGGCTGTCTGCTGGAGTCCTGAGGTGTAAACATTTGAAAGGTGTTTTATGCTCTCCCAAACGGCGTGTGTCTCTCAGAGCACTGACTGGACCCCATTAGCTGCATCCCGCTGCGTTTGGTTTTGGGAGACGTGTGGCAGCACACATTTGCACCACACCTGGGGGATGTTTCTCTGGGGAAAAAAAAATAACGAAGCCCTCTTCTGATGGGATTAGTTTTATCCGCGGATGTGTGCTGTAATTGGAATTATTACTATTCCACTCCTGTGATTTTAATCCTGTCAAAATCTGCCATGTTGGAATTTTTTTTCCCTGGCTGCAAAGAAAATTTCCTGGACTCAACAACTTAGTTTTTTCTTTTTTTTTTGGGGGGGGGGGGGGTGTGTAGGTAACCAAGACCCTCTGGTAATACTAGTCCGGTGTGAATAGACATCAGTAATTTGCCACAAAATGTGCCACTTTTTAAAAAAAATTTTTTATAGCTACTGGAAGTTTCGATATCCAACATCTGTCTGAGACACGGTCAGTAATTGGGGTGGGGTACTGTGGATTTTTAAAGATCCCATCAGAAAACTCCACTGGAATTACCCACATAATAAGTAAAAAGAATACATTACAGGACATCCTTGGGTAAAACCCGTCCCGTCAGAATAGGGCTTAAGAATGGAGTGAGCAGGAACAAAACCGAAAATAAACCGTCTAAGGAAAGTCTCTGACTGAATACTGACTGACTGACGGCCAAATTTACTGAGCATTTATTACCTGAAATGTATGCGTGCGTGAGTGCATGACTGTGTGTGTGCATGTGTGCGTGAGTGCATGACTGTGTGTGTGCATGCATGCGTGAGTGCATGACTGTGTGTGTGCGTGAGTGCATGACTGTGTGTGTGCATGCGTGCGTGAGTGCATGACTGTGTGTGTGCATGTGTGCCTGAGTGCATGACTGTGTGTGTGCATGTGTGCCTGAGTGCATGACTGTGTGTGTGCATGTGTGCCTGAGTGCATGACTGTGTGTGTGCATGTGTGCGTGAGTGCATGACTGTGTGTGTGCATGCGTGCGTGAGTGCATGACTGTGTGTGTGCATGTGTGCGTGAGTGCATTACTGTGTGTGTGCATGTGTGCCTGAGTGCATGACTGTGTGTGTGCATGTGTGCCTGAGTGCATGACTGTGTGTGCATGTGTGCGTGAGTGCATGACTGTGTGTGTGCATGTGTGCGTGAGTGCATGACTGTGTGTGT
This sequence comes from Anguilla pacifica, assembly GCA_039654925.1. Lineage (NCBI taxonomy): Eukaryota > Metazoa > Chordata > Actinopteri > Anguilliformes > Anguillidae > Anguilla > Anguilla pacifica. Next base: position 81,249,595 of record CM077284.1, on the reverse strand, counting down.
GCATGTGTGCGTGAGTGCATGACTGTGTGTGTGCATGCGTGCGTGAGTGCATGACTGTGTGTGTGCATGTGTGCGTGAGTGCATGACTGTGTGTGTGCATGTGTGCGTGAGTGCATGACTGTGTGTGTGCATGTGTGCGTGAGTGCATGACTGTGTGTGTGCATGTGTGTGTGAGTGCATGACTGTGTGTGTGCATGTGTGCGTGAGTGCATGACTGTGTGTGTGCATGTGTGCGTGGGTGCATGACTGTGTGTGTGCATGTGTGTGTGAGTGCATGACTGTGTGTGTGCATGTGTGTGTGAGTGCATGACTGTGTGTGTGCATGTGTGCGTGAGTGCATGACTGTGTGTGTGCATGTGTGCGTGAGTGCATGACTGTGTGTGTGCATGTGTGCGTGAGTGCATGACTGTGTGTGTGCATGTGTGCGTGAGTGCATGACTGTGTGTGTGCATGTGTGCGTGGGTGCATGACTGTGTGTGTGCATGTGTGTGTGAGTGCATGACTGTGTGTGTGCATGTGTGCGTGAGTGCATGACTGTGTGTGTGCATGTGTGCGTGAGTGCATGACTGTGTGTGTGCATGTGTGCGTGAGTGCATGACTGTGTGTGTGCATGTGTGCGTGAGTGCATGACTGTGTGTGTGCATGTGTGCGTGAGTGCATGACTGTGTGTGTGCATGTGTGCGTGAGTGCATGACTGTGTGTGTGCATGTGTGCGTGAGTGCATGACTGTGTGTGTGCATGTGTGCGTGAGTGCATGACTGTGTGTGTGCATGTGTGCGTGAGTGCATGACTGTGTGTGTGCTTGCGTGCTTGCGTGCATACATCCCTGTGTGTATGCGTGCGTGTGTGTGTGCGTGAGTGCATGCCTGTGTGTGTGTGTGTGCGTGAGTGCATGCCTGTGTGTGTGTGTGTGCGTGAGTGCATGCCTGTGTGTGTGTGTGTGCGTGAGTGCATGCCTGTGTGTGTGTGTGTGCGTGAGTGCATGCCTGTGTGTGTGTGTGTGCGTGAGTGCATGCCTGCGTGTGTGCAAACAAGACGTGTGCGCGTCGTGTTTCCGTCCGAGCCCCGTCGCCGGCGCCGGGATCTCGGGGAGCCGGGTTTGCGGAACGCCAGCGAGGAGGGAAGGGACGGGAGAGAGGAGGCGGAACACACACACGCGCCGGAGATCAGAGGAGGAGGCGCCGTCGCCGTCTGAGCTGCCATGCGGCGGAGAACCACAGCTCCGCACCGGGACGGGGGGGGGGGGGCGCAGCTAGCGGGAGAGGCGCATTCTAGAATTTTGTTAAAAACTAAAGCATTTGAAAAGTCGCACACACACACACACACACGCACAACACACACACTGATGCAGTCTCTGTTTCTGACACACGTGCACACGTACACACACACACACACACACACACACACGCACACACTGATCCAGTCTCTGTCTCTCACACACACTCATGCGCGCACACACACGCATACACGCACACGCATGCACGCACACATTTAGTCTCTGTCCCTCACACACACGCACGCTCGTGTGTGCGATTTTGTCCAGGTTTCAAGGTTTCGCTCCAGCGCTGGGAACACACTGCAGTCTGAACCGAGATGTTTGCCGGTCCAAGGACAAAAGAGAACATAATGCTGCTGCTCCTTATCGCCGCTCCCAAGCGATCGCAACAAAACAGACACAGCCCCGGTGCTTCCTTCCGAAATCCAAACCCGTAGGCTGTTCCACAGCCGAGCCGAAACTTCTTCGTCTTCTCGAAGTTTGTGGTTTTGTCTAGCGTATCTGAGACGACAGGAATATCACACTTCAACAATTGCACTTTTTGTAGGTAGAGTGAAGCTTTAAGTGGTTATATTTATACATGTCTACAAGATCCCCACAGAGGAGTGATGAAGAAACTCTTTCATTTGACTTGAACTGGATTCCACGTTGAATTAGTCCATCAGCCACACATTATCTACAGCTATAATTTTATTTATGTATTTACCAGACGCCCATAGAGACATCAAAATCCAGAAGACTTATATAGTTTCTATGGTTTAAATACTGATTATACAGCTGGATGTTTGTTCAAGTAATTTTGGTTCAGCCCCTTTGCCCAAGGGTACTACAGCATTTCCCAATCTTGGACTTCAAACCTGAAACCTGAGTTACAGGCCCATTTCTCTTACCACTATACTGCACTGCTACCTTTAGGCTTCCTCCCTCCGCTCCGAGCCGCTATTTATTTTCTAAAAGGGCGCTGGCGTGTTTCATATCCGTCTCCTTCAACTTTCCTGTAAAATGTGAGCTATTCAAAGATGGCATTCTTGTTCGTTTTCTGGCCTCTGTTTGAAAAGGTCAGCCTTTCCTGTGCGTAGGGGTCAGTTTGAAAGAGAGGGAGGGAAGGAGGGAGAGGGGGAAGGAGAAAAGAGAATTGTGAATTGAAATTTATTGATCTACTGTTCACACAAAAATGTATATACATATCAATATCAAGAAGGTATTAAGGAGCCTTAAATTAAGCATCATTAAAACAACCTCAGAATAGTTTGTTAGAGAAGCAGGGTTGGTGGGTGGGGGGGAGAGGGCAAAGGAGAGATAGATAGACATTGCATGTGTTTGTGTGTGAGAGTGTGTGCGTGTGTGTGTGTGTGCACGTGTGTGTGTGTGTGTGTGCATGCATGCGTGTGCGTGTGGGTATGTGTAGGTGTTTGTGTGCGTGCGTGTGTGTAGGTCTGTGCATGCGTACATGTGTGGGGGGTGTGCATGCATGAGTGCGTGTGTGTGCACGTGCATATGAGTGTGTGTGTGCGCATGTGAGTGTGTGTGTGTGTGTAGGTGAGTGTGTGTGCGTGCGTGTGTGTGTGTAGGCGGGTGTGTGTGTTTTAGGATTATAAAGGAGCCTGTCACAAAGATAATCCTAAAAGCACTGTCAGGCAAAAAAAAAAAAATGTTTTCTCTTGGGGCCTGCAGACAGGAAACAGATAAAGGTGAAAAGGAAGTCCTTTATGAGTCGGTACTGGGGAGCGTACAGCAGCAGAAAGTACAACAGGCCGTCAGTCAGCCGAGCTTACCGGGGTCAGGCCACAGGCCCAAATCTCTCTTCTCTAATCCCAACGCGGTCTGAAGGAAAGCAGTCTCAGCACTCAAAGGAAAGATCCTCCTCTCCTCAAAGGCCGGTCTGCCTCAACGGCGCTTCACTGTTTGCCCGTCGCCTCCTTTCAAACGCGAGAAACCGAGCCGGGTGATTAAAGTTTTATCATCGCGACACCCGCACCGGGAGACGGAAAATACACACGGCTCCGCCACTCAAAAAGAAAGAAGAAGAAGAAAAAAAGCGACCTTCCATTTCGGAACCTTCTCCCGTCTGTAAGAGAAAGAAAAAGAAAAAAAAAATGGCGGAGATGTTCTCTGCTTTTGTGTGTCAAGTTTGTGTTCACAGCTTGTGTGATCAATGGCTGTGACGTATTAGACTTCTCCAAACGCGCCTCTCATCTTCCTTTTCGCAAGGGGGTGAGACGGACACTTTTGTAGCCCCACACAAATTCAAAAGTTCCCTCCGACATCTTCTCCGAAGAAACAGTTTTAGGAGCGCGAGGCAAAGACGGGGTTCGGGCGTTCTGATGTTTTGATCGACCCGTCACGGCAACCGCTTCCCTGACCAAGGCCGGCCGAACCGGAGAAACGGCGGGAAAAAAAAGCGGAAGCTTGCGCGTGAAATCATCGACATGGCCGCCAAGCCTCTGTGGGATACTCTTCACAGATCTACGCCTTTGTACCTTCCGGCTCTACACGCCTGAAGAGTAAGAGGACTAAGGGGGGGGGGGGGGGGGGGGAGTGCTCACAGCACTAATTTTGTTTTGTATTTATTTAACCGGTCAGGTGGCCGACTGAAAACCGAGTTAAACAGAGGGGACAGGACATCGGAGGCCAGGAGTCTCGTGTTTTTGCTTCGCTGGGCTCTTTGGCCGTCCAACAGAGACCGGGGTGACTGAAACGTTACGGTTTTTTTCTTCTTCCGTCGCACCGCGGCTTGGTAACTTGAGCAGAAGCTTCGCTCGCAGATCTTCTCTCAGGACACCAGAGGCGCGGCTGTCGCGGGCCGCTCTTTCTTGCGGAGAGGAACGGCCTGTTTCGCAACGCGAGCGGTCGCCCAGCGGTTTGCCGGCCGGGCCGTTCGTTACATTTCCCAGCAGTGCAATAATAAGCAGACGCTCGTATCCACGGCGACTCACGCCAATTTACATTCATTTTATGTAAAAAAAAAAAAAATCTCAATCGGCTCACGACCCTGCGAATCAAACCTACTAAACCCAGAGTGGCAAACCCAGCGGGTGTGCATTATGCCCCACAGTCACCCTCTCAGGTGTGCACACGGGAAAAAAAAACGTTTTTCATTGTTCCATAGAATGCTAATGGGATTATTCAGGACTACTCAAAGGGTCAAATGCACAGGTGCTAGTACACTAGCGTCCTGGATGTCCTGGGGTCACATCCAGGTTTCTGATTGGTACAACCCTGTAAATTGGTAGGTTCCCTCCCTGAGTGTGCGATCGAAGCACGCGATGTCAACCGCTGCATCTCATTGTATGGCAGTTTCCCTCTGATTTTGGCACTTCACGTGCAGCCCTGGCAACCTGATTGGCCGGCGGGGGGCGCCCTCGTCCCCCCAGCTGACTGGAGCGTGAGGCCAGAGCGGAGGGCACGTCGCCCCGGTGAAGTTGACAGGTACGGTTGCCATGGGAATGGTCGGATTTGATTGCAGTCCGTGGGGCTACATCCATGCACTCAGCAGGGCGAACCACCCAGATTACCTGAAATTGGCTCCTTTTTTTGGGGGGTACTAGCTGGTACTCCTGATTAGTCCCGTTGTCCAACCTGGATGCCAGAGTGCTTTGAACCTGAAAACATCTCCCTCACCGCCCCCATCCCTCTCCCAAATATCTGTGCCTACTGGGTTCCCACTGCAGGGGACGGTACACTTGGCCTTTTATAACAAAAAATGGAAATTGTAACAACCCCCCCACCTGCAACAAAAAAAAAAACAAGATCGTGGAAAACTTAAAACCGAGTTCCGAGCAGGATCACAGAAAAGCCAAGAACAATTGATGGAAGGGGGGGTTTCTTTTTTTTTGGGGGGGGGGGGGGCAAAGCAAAGCAAATTGGCCTTAATCATGCTATGGGCTCCACTAATTCTGTTTTTTTTTTTTTTTTTTGCTGACACAAATCGTAGGTAAATTGATGAATCGATGGGTTAATTGGTGAATAGGTCCTCGGCCCACTCTGTGCTAACAGACCGCTGGATTAGCGACACTGCGCACGTTAGCCTGCTTTCTCACCAGGAAGCCAAGCTCGTCCTTTCCGCAGAAATTTCCAAATGCCCGAAGAGGTGATTTCCTCCTCCTCCTCCTCCCACCCTCCCCCCTCCTTCCAAGAGCTCTGGACCAATTATTTTCATAAGGTTGAACGGAAGCCTGTCATCTTTGGAACATTTTTTTTTTTTTTTTGTACATCCCTTTAAAAAAATAAAAATTCAAATCAGCTGCAAAGAAAACGTAAGACCTTGGGGGAGGGAAGAGGGGACGAGTGACAAGGGGGGAAAAAACCGCATTCCTGAACCCTCCTATTCCACTCAACGTTATTTGCAGAGCATCACCGTTCAATACAAGACAAAAAAAAAAAAAGACAGGCTTGAGTTTCACCTGCCAGAGAGGGAAAAAGAGAATAAACATGCAAGCGCTGAAACCCGTCTGTGGATCGCGCCTGTACAACCGTGGAGAGAAAGCATCAATTCTGTCCCTCGGTCCCTCTGTACCCCCACCCCCAGCCCCCCACCAGCACCCCAACCCCCACCCGCACCCCACCCCCACCCCCACCGCATTGTGCGCCGAACCACGGCTCAGCTGCCAATTAGGTTGCAGTCAGAGGACAGAGCAGAGCTGACCGCGTTCTCTCTCGTTCAGCTTTTTTTTTCCTTTCTCTCTGAAGACCACCCCCCACCCCCCGACCCCTGACCCCGCTCAAACAAACCACTGACAGAACAGCTTCATGTGTAGGCCGAGTTAATATCGGGGGGGGGGGGGGGGGGGGGGAACGGGGGGAGGGGCAATACAAAAAGAAACAAAGATAATTGACTTCACCTCTTGTTTGGCTAGCGTAGGCTAAAGATCAGTGGAATCGCAGGTCACTCCAACACCGTCTGTGACCGTTGCTGGGAAAAGGTGTCGGTCGTGACTGCTGCTCACGTTCTGGCTGCTAATTCAGAGACGGTTTGAGACTCGCGCGAAGCTTCCTTTCCGAAACAGTCGCACTCTCCGCGGCGCGGTTAGCGCTCGGCGCTGCGGTCGGGTCTTCGCGACTTCCTGTTGCGAGTAACCTCGAGATTGAATCCGAGGCCCCGGCAGCTTCGCCGGGTGAGCCTCCTGTTAAGCAGTTAAATGTAGTCTCCAGCTCGTGGGGAAAAAAAAAAAAAATTGGGCTACCAACCGGGCTTCTTCATTAAAAAATGAAAGTGCATGAAAAATTTATGTTGAGCCATTTGGAATTCCATTTTGCGGTCACTTTCTTCAGAATGCGAAGAGGAGAAGACCTTAAGTTCTGCATTTTAAAAAAAAACAACAAAAAAAAAACCCACCAACACAGGCTGTTCATTTGCATGCATGATGACATCTTGCCTACTGCCAGCAGTAGGCTAAAGTGAAAGGTGATGTTTTCCCACCTTAAATTATATGTAGGCTTGCATTCTGGACGCATTGTGGGTTAAAATCACCCCAACATCCCGGTCATGCTGAAGGCCACAGAGTCGTCTTAATGAAGCAATTCCTGAACTCTAAGCCTCGTTGAAACCAAATACACTCATTTCCTCCCACCTAATTTAATTCCAAACCATAGAAATGTCCCTCCCCCCCTCCACCCCCTTCATCCTCTCCATCCATTACTTGCTTGAATAAATGTCACAGTCCATACGCACTCTCGTTCTAATGGTAAATAAGCCTGATACACATCCGAGGGTAAACAGACAGAGGCAGTACGGAACACAAGCAGGGATTCTGTGTTCTTCAGAAACTGGAGCCACGTGGGTGGAGCTCATGTGGGAGGGGCCTGACGGACAGGGCCCCGGGACAACCTCCGTCCCTCAGGGAACCAATAGGGAGCCAAGATTAATGTTCCACCCAGGAGGACAGCAAAAAGCTGCTGGGGTACTTAAGAGGACAGCCAATCGATACAGTGTGCAGAAAACGGAAAAGAGAAGGAGAGGACAGAAGAAGAGGAGTACATAAAAAGAAGAGTAAAGAAGAAGAGGATATAAGAGGAAGAGGACAGAAGCAGAAGAGTACAGAAGAAGGACAGAAGAAGAGTACAGAAGAAGAGGATGGAAGAAGACAAAAGAAGCCTAGCTTTTTTTTTTGGGGTGGGGGGGGGGGGTGGTGGTGTTCAAACAGAAAGCTGTGCACCAAACGTAATTACTCAGAAAGACCAACACAGCAGACTGATGATCCCCGCCCCCCCTCCCCCCACAAGGCCAGGGAGCAGCCGAGCAGAACGCCAGACAGTCGCTAAGGTTACGTTTGACACAGCTCATGCGCTAGGCCGTGACACTGCTAACACTTGTTGGCCTCAGGTGTCCACTGCCATCTTGTGGTAGGAGGACTGCTAACACTTGTTGGCCTCAGGTGTCCACTGCCATCTTGTGGTAGGAGGACTGCTAACCCTTTTTGGCCTCAGGATGTCCACTGCCATCTTGTGGTAGGAGGATGACACTGCAACCGTTCCTGGGGGGGGGGGGGGGGGGAGGTGTGTATGGTTTTGTGACCACCGCTTGCCAATTCCATCAGCGATGAATGCAACAGGTGCTTAGTTTGTGATCTAATAATTCTGGCAGCCGCTTTCACCCAAAGTGACCTATAAAAGTGCGCATCTCACGATAAGCAGCCACCATTATGGCTCAAGATGGGCAGAGTGGCAATGGAATGAGAGAGTCACAGGAGAGACACAGGCCTTCAGGCCTCAGAGAGCAAGGATTTGCTTTTTTTTTTTTTTTTTTTTTACACGTTTGTATAAGGATTGACTGACACTGATTAGGGAAGGTCGTTCTGACAGGTCGTTCCCACTGGGGGGGGGGGGGTGAAGGAGAAGAGGCGGGGCCGTAAGGAGAGGCTGCTGGGAGCTGAGAGACGGACAGCCAGCCGGAGAGAGGCCTGGTTGCAGTGTGTGGTGTAATGAGCGTGTCAGACATGTAATTCACCATATGGCCATTCTCAGCCATAGGACTCCAGTGAAGGGTGTTAAAAAAAAACGTGCCAGGATGTAGGAATTCAGGTAGTGCAGGTGTATTGGACAGGTAGATATGACCTCTGACCTCTGACACGGGGCACGGGGGTGGGGAGGGGAGAGGAGCGGGGCGGGGAGGTTAATCACACAATACTTTTTTACCTTTTGGAAGAAAACAAAGTTTTTATTCCTTGGAAACCCCACAGAGAACAAAACTGCAGCCAAGATCAGTTTAAAAAAAAACAATAAAAATAAATAAAAAATGCTGAGCAGGGGAAAAAAAAGAGATTTTCTTTCATTTAAACCGTTCTGACGAAAGCCTGCGTCCGACTGACCGACTGACCAAACGCTTCACAGAACTTTAAGGACCCACGATTCCATCACACTCTCTATACGCGAACAGCCAGTCAAAACCACACACACATACGCACACACACACACACACACACACACACACACATATACGCGCACACACACATACGCGCGCGCACACACACACACACTCACACACACACACACAAATCAACGACCGACATTTCAGGCGATGGCAAACTAACATCCATTTCAAATCGACCCCTCCCTGTGGGAGAGGGGGAAAAAAAAGAGGAAGAACAGAAAGATTAATTAATTGACCTGTCATAATTAATTGACTTGAGGTTTGAGATACTGTTATGTCCAAAGCAGGATGCCAAAAAAAAAAACTCACTGACAGAAAAAGGTTTTCAAAATGACTTGTAAAGTATCAAGAGCTCTCCGCAACTTTTCAGCCACAGTCTAACCGCAGAAAAACGTTTTTTTCTCACTACCCTCTGGGGTTTTTCCACAAAAAAAACACACTTTACAACTTTAGCACCATGTCCTAACACATTACCCAGTTGTATTTATAATACATGTGTACAGAATGCATATCAAAAGAATGCATGTAGTTGCTTGGCACATGAACGGAAATCAGCATTTTGCCAATAAAGAGAACTGATGCCAACCTTAAAGCATGCCCCCCCCCCGCCCCCCCACAAAAATAACTTCTTTTTTTTTTCTTCAAAATATCAAATAAACATAAAAATGAATTAATAAACACCCTGCTGAAAAAATGCTGTTAACACTTGTGTTGGAGGATCGTAATCCTGCTTCTTAAATACAAATTGCACTAAAATCCGTATTAATCACATCGCTGTCAATCGACTAGCCTTCGAAAGGGGGGAGGGGAGACACCAGGACCCCTGCCACCAAAAAAAAAAAAGGAAAAGAATTCTGCTGAGCATGCTGGGACGCTGTGAACTGTAAAACGGGGTGACGGCTATCGTGTGCGCGGTGACGGGGTGCGTCTGCACGGAGTGGGCTCTGTAGGTTAAGACTACAGCATGTTTTGTGTGTGTGTGTGCGCGCGAGCGTGCGTGTGTGTGCGTGAGTGTGTGTGTGCGTGTGCGCAAACGTGCACACGTGTGTGTGTGTGTAAGCGTGCCCATGTGTGTGTGTGTGTGTGTGTGTGTGTGGGGGGGTTCCTAAGTATCTTGTTTTAAAAGGCACTGTTCACATGACTTGTCAATCAGATAATTTGGGTGGGACATTGGGGGGTGGGGGGTGGCGGAGCGACTCTCTGAACTTCCTCCCTCCTTGTGTCCTGTGGTGCTCTTGTCTGGTGGAAAAATAAAAACAGGGACATTCTGTATCGAGGACTCATTCACATCTCCTGCAATTAAGCCCGGCTCGATTAGCTAATTAGCCACACACACTGACACAGGACCACACACAGATAAGACCGTGATAAGGCCTTACAAACAGGGGATGCCACCATTTTAGCAGCTTATAAGAAACGTAGTTAAATGAAATGAACAGGCTTAATTAAATTGATAACTGGCATGAAGTCCAGAAACAGATATGACCCACAGACCTGGGCTCCCCAAATCCTGTAGTGATGTCCCAGCTGTGGAACAGAAACGCTTCCTGACCCAGCTTCAGTACAGAAAGAGCTCACCCCCCCCCCTTCACTTTCAGGTTTTACACAGCCCTGTCCCCCAACAGTATAACAAAACAAATTTCCAAAAAAAGAAACATTAATTGTATAATAAATAAATAAGTTAAATTTTTAAAAATTCTGCATAACAGTCCAAATTGAAACTGACACCCGTAAAAGGTGAAAAAGGGGATGACCCCCCCTTAAAATAATTAGAAAGCGATCCCCAGAAAAGAACCTGGAGCTTTGCGTTACATTCTTCAGAACAGGGCGCTGGTAACCATGGAAACCGACGATTCCTTTGCATCCAGGCCTGCGATTGGACGCCCTTGCATCGGACACCAGGCCACAGGAAGTGCTGCTTATCCAAAGGCGGGGCGTGGGAATTTAAATAAAAGTATTAATAATTTAGCAAAAATAAATAAATAAATAAATAAATAAATAAACAAATAAATAAATAAAACATAAGAAGCAGTTTAGCACTGAGAAGATGGATGCCAAATTTCTGTGAGGTTTCTTTTTCCCCCCAAAATGTTAACAAGAAAAAAAAACTTTAAAAAAAGGCAGCATCGAGCAGTCCCAGTCCATCTCATGTCTCGTTTTTCTCCTTTTCTTTTTTTTTTGTCTTTTGCTTTAACTACAACAAACACAGTCACACGATACAACGTCTTCTGGACCAGGAGCAGAGAGAAAATGAAAAATAAATAAAAATTCTTTAAACAAAAAATTAAATAAATAAAAACCCGCTCGGTGCTGGACGTGGCGTTGCCGTGACGACGACGGGCGGGCGGACGGACGGACAGCCGCTCCGCCCCCCCTCCCCCTCACTTCTTGAGCGGCTGGTAGACGGAGGCGTTGGGGTCCAGGCCGGACGGGCTGCTGTCCATGAAGGTGGAGGAGTAGTGGGGCACCACGGTGCCCATGGCGCTGCCGTCCGCCGCGTACGCGATGCTGGGCATCACCGCCATCACCTCCGCCATCTTCTGCTTCAGCTCCTTAATCTCCTGCTCCTTCTGCAGGATCTGGCCTGCAGAGACGCACGCGACAGTGCGCAGTCAGGATCTGTCCAATCACACGCTCTCTCCAATTAACCAATCAACCAATCCAACGCACGCGACAGAGCGCAGTCAGGATCTGTCCAATCACACGCTCTCTCCAATTAACCAATCAACCAATCCAACGCACACGACAGAGCACAGTCAGGATCTGTCCAATCACACGCTCTCTCCAATTAACCAATCAACCAATCCAACGCACAAAAAAGAGAACAGTCAGGGAGGCAGGAGGATCTGTCCAATCACACACTCTCTCCAGTTAACCAATCATCCAATCCAACGCACATGATAGAGCGCAGTCAGGGAGGCAGGAGGATCTGTCCAATCACACACTCTCTGCAATTAACCAATCAACCAATCTCAATCAGGGACAGAATCTGACCTGCACGGCAATGCACACGACAGAGAACTGTCAGGCAGGGGGATCTGTCCAATCACTCGCTCTCTCCAATTAACCAATCAACCAATCACAGTCAGGGACAGACTCTGACCTGCACAGCAACACACATGACAGAGAACAGTCAGGGAGGCGGAGGGATCTGTCCAATCACGCTCTCTCCCCAATTAACCAAGTCAATGAAATTTAAAAGGCTTCCCTGACAACAGGAACATGCAAGGTTCATGAAAGTGTGTGTGTTTGCGTGTGTGTGTGCGCGTGAGTGTGTGTATGTGTTTGTTTGTGTGTAACTTGCCTCAAGGTGCAGACCTGACTCTTGGGTAAAAGTCACACCTGCCTCATTAAAGCCTGCATCTGAATTCTGAGTGAAACTCTAAGCCTGAGAGGGCATCAATTCTGTATGAAACCAACCCTGAGTCACACGAGACAGCAGAGAGAGACAGAGAGAGAGAGAGAGAGAGGGAGAGAGAGAGGGAGAGACAGCAGGGAGAGACAGAGAGAGAGAGGGAGAGACGGCAGAGAGAGACAGAGAGAGAGAGGGGGAGGGTGGGAGAGGGAGAGAGAGGGAGAGAGAGAGAGACAGAGACAGAGAGGGAGAGACAGCAGAGAGAGAGAGAGAGACAGAGAGAGAGAGGGAGACAGCAGAGAGATGCAGAGAGAGAGAGTGGGAGGGGGAGAGAGAGAGGGAGACAGACAGAGACAGAAAGAGAGAGAGAAAGAGCGAGATTGAGCAAGAAAGAGACAGAGAGAGAGAGAGGGAAAGAACGACAGCAGAGAGGGAGAGAGAGAGAGACATCAGACAGAGACAGACAGAGAGGGAGACGCTGGAGTGTGTGTGTGCGTGTGTGTGTGTGTGTGTGTGTGTGTGTGTGTGTCGGACCTTGCGCGATCTCCAGCTGCCTCTTGGCGTCCCCCAGCGCGGAGAACAGGTCCAGTTTGATGCGGGTCTCGGCGCTGAGGCTGTTCTCCAGGTGCTGAGTCTTATCCTGCATGGCCGACAGCGCCGCCATCAGCACCTCCGTGTCCTTCTCATTCTCCTTATATTTACACAGCTCCTGCATGGGGGGGGGAGAGGGAGGAGGGAGAGGAGGGGAGAGAGAGAGGGGGAGGAGGGAGAGGAGGGAGAGAGAGAGAGAGGGAGAGAGGGAGAGAGAGAGAGAGGGAGAGAGGGAGAGAGAGGGGGATAGAGAGAGGGAGAGAGACAGAGAGGGAGAGAGGGAGAGAGAGGGGGATAGAGAGAGGGAGAGAGAGAGAGAGGGAGAGAGAGGGGGATAGAGAGAGGGAGAGAGAGAGAGAGGGAGAGAGAGAGGGAGAGAGGTTCTCATGAAGTTCAGCAGCCAGTTCAGGTGATTGGGCTGATGATCACAGGCCAGGCCGTACAGGTCCAGGTGTGTGTGCGTGTGTGTGCGTGTGTGTGTGTGTGTGTGGGTGCGGGTGTGTGTGTGTGCGCACGTGGGGGGGGGGGGCTGCAGGTGACCCGGGGCTCACCTGGACCTTCATATCCAGCTCTCTGATCTGTTCTTCTTTCAGCTTGATGTCCATGGTGAGCTTCTTACACTCCGACTCCAGCTCCCGAATACGAGTCCTCAGACTCTCTGTGCACTCTCCCCTGTGGGGGCGGAGTCAGAACATCAGCATGACAGGTGGGGGCGGGGACAGAATGTCAGCATCACAGTACTCTCCTCTGTGGGGGCGGGGACAGAATGTCAGCATCACGGTACTCTCCTCTGCGGGGGCGGGAACAGAACGTTGGCGTATAGCACAGTAGTGTAGGTGCCGTGTAGCGCAGGTGCAGGGCGTGTGTAGCGCAGGTGTAGGTGCCGTGTAGCGCAGGTGCAGGGCGTGTGTAGCGCAGGTGTAGGGTGTGTGTAGCGCAGGTGTAGGGTGTGTGTAATGTAGCAGTAGAGTAGGTGCAGTGTAGTGCAGGTGTAGTTCATGTGTAGCGCAGGTGCAGGGCAGGTGTAGAGCATGTGCAGCGGAGGTGTAGGGCGTGTGTAGTGCAGGTGTAGGGTGTGTGTAGCGCAGGTGCAGGGCGTGTGTAGCGCAGGTGTAGGGTGTGTGTAATGTAGCAGTAGAGTAGGTGCAGTGTAGTGCAGGTGTAGTTCATGCGTAGCGCAGGTGTAGGGCGTGTGTAGCGCAGGTGCAGGGCAGGTGCAGGGCGTGTGTAGCACAGGTGTAGGGCGTGTGTAGCGCAGGTGCAGGGCGTGTGTAGCGCAGGTGCAGGGCAGGTGTAGAGCATGTGTAGCGCAGGTGCAGGGCAGGTGTAGAGCATGTGTAGCGCAGGTGCAGGGCGTGTGTAGCGCAGGTGTAAGGCGTGTGTAGCGCAGGTGCAGGGCGTGTGTAGCGCAGGTGCAGGGCAGGTGTAGGGCGTGTGTAGCGCAGGTGCAGGGCGTGTGTAGCACAGGTGTAGGGCGTGTGTAGCGCAGGTGCAGGGCGTGTGTAGCACAGGTGTAGGGCGTGTGTAGCGCAGGTGCAGGGCGTGTGTAGCACAGGTGTAGGGCGTGTGTAGCGCAGGTGCAGGGCGTGTGCAGCGCAGGTGCAGGGCGTGTGTAGCGCAGGTGCAGGGCGTGTGTAGCACAGGTGTAGTTCATGCGTAGCGCAGGTACAGGGCGTGTGTAGCGCAGGTGCAGGGCAGGTGTAGAGCATATGCAGCGCAGGTGTAGGGCGTGTGTAGCGCAGGTGCAGGGCGTGTGTAGCGCAGGTGCAGGGCAGGTGTAGCGCAGGTGCAGGGCGTGTGTAGTGCAGGTGTAGTTCATGCGTAGCGCAGGTACAGGGCGTGTGTAGCGCAGGTGCAGGGCAGGTGTAGCGCAGGTGCAGGGCGTGTGTAGTGCAGGTGTAGTTCATGCGTAGCGCAGGTACAGGGCGTGTGTAGCGCAGGTGCGACATAGCTCAGGAGGTAAGACCGATTGTCTGGCAGTCGGAGGGTTGCCGGTTCAAACCCCGCCCTGGGCATGTCGAAGTGTCCTTGAGCAAGACACCTAACCCCTAACCTCTAACTGCTCTGGCGAATGAGAGGCATCAATTGTAAAGCGCTTTGGATAAAAGCGCTATATAAATGCAGTCCAGTCCAGGTGCAGGGCAGGTGTAGCGCAGGTGCAGGGCGTGTGTAGTGCAGGTGTAGTTCATGCGTAGCGCAGGTACAGGGCGTGTGTAGCGCAGGTGCAGGGCAGGTGTAGCGCAGGTGCAGGGCGTGTGTAGCGCAGGTGCAGGGCAGGTACAGGGCGTGTGTAGCGCAGGTGCAGGGCAGGTGTAGCGCAGGTGCAGGGCGTGTGTAGTGCAGGTGTAGTTCATGCATAGCGCAGGTACAGGGCGTGTGTAGCGCAGGTGCAGGGCAGGTGTAGCGCAGGTGCAGGGCAGGTGCAGGGCGTGTGTAGCGCAGGCGCAGGGCGTGTGTAGCGCAGGTGCAGGAGTACCTGGACGCCGCCGCGAGCGCTACAGCCCTGGCCGCCGTGGCCTCCTCGGCCTTCTTGCGCTTCTTCTCCTCGGCGAGCTGCTTCTCCGCCGCCGCCCGCGCCTCCTGCTCCTGCTTCAGCCGCTTCTCCAGCTGCCCCACCGCCTGCTTGTCCTTCTGCTTGGCCTGGACCGCACTGTGGAGCCTGCACACACACAGGAGCCCGACGCACTGACCAGCAGCACTGATACTCAGGAGCACTGACACATATAAGCACTGACCAGCAGCACTGACACTCAGGAGCACTGACCAGCAGCACTGACACTCAGGAGCCCGAGGCACTGACCAGCAGCACTGACACTCAGGAGCACTGACCTGCAGCACTGACACTCAGGAGCACTGAGACACAGAAGCACTGACCAGCAGCACTGACATGTAGGAGCACTGACACTCAGGACCCCGAGGCACTGACCAGCAGCACTGACACTCAGGAGCACTGAGTAGCAACACTGACACTCAGAAGCAAGGAGCAGCAGCAGCACTGACATGCAGAAGCACTGGCCAGCAGCAAAGAGAGAGAGACCGAGGGAGGGAAAGAGCCCCCTACTCTCTCCAATCAAAGCCTTTCTTCATTCTTGTGAAAGCAGGCGAACACCACTGTCTGCTTTTTTTTCTTTCCGTGACTTAAGTGCGCGTCTTGTGGTGCCATTTTCCTGGCTGGAGCCCACAAGCTCAAATTTCATTCCATCCCACACACCAGTTCCCCTATTTTAGGGAACAATGGATGAGGGGAGATTGGCGGCTCATTCAGTTTTCACAGATTTAGAAATGCCTTTTCAGTGACAAGCTAAAACAGCTCTATAACGGTAAGACAAATGCAGAAGAATCGGGATCAAATTAGCCATTAGAGATGAACAGCATTAAATTATGCTGTTTGAACGCATCATACACTGGAATAATTTTCATAATTTTATTGAGAAATCTACATGAACGTATACAAAGGGAAAATCACACAATGCAAAAAAAAAAAAAAAAAAAACAAATTTCTTTAAATTACCACCATTCTGAGGACAATGCAAGAAGTCCATCCATCAACAGGGCCATTTCCTATACTTGACTCAGACAGAGACCCCTGATGAACTTTGACCCCTGGAGACAAGCTGTGCTTGTTCAGCTCACCATTTGATTAGGCTAAAGAATCTGTGTTTTCCCCAGAGCACGTGCAGCTTGTCTAGAGAGCAGGGAGTCAAAGGTCAAAGGTCAAAGGCTACTTTTGTTTAGTCTGGCTGTGGCAGAAGAATTAGCTTCTCTTCTGTTGAGCTGAAACTTAGCAGCGTGGTGCATCTCATCTTTATTCAAAAGGGGGCGTGGCCAATATCAATACTGACAGCAACGGATTTCCTGTCCTTGCCCACACTTCTCATGAATATTTATGAGCTAATTATAACCCCTGAAAGACTGTGACTAATGGGAGAGACCGCGTTTTACTCAGCCCAATTATCCCACTAACTCAGTAATCCTGCTTTGAGGCTAGCGCTCAGACAGATGACCCCTGACCCCTGACCCCCGACCCCAGCGGAGCCTCACTTGTTCTGCAGGAGCTCGTTCTCCTGGCGCAGGTGCCCCAGCTCGGAGCGCATGCTCCTCTCCGAGCCTATGACCCCTGACCCCTGACCCCCGACCCCAGCGGAGCCTCACTTGTTCTGCAGGAGCTCGTTCTCCTGGCGCAGGTGCCCCAGCTCAGAGCGCATGCTCCTCTCCGAGCCTATGACCCCTGACCCCTGACCCCTGACCCCCGACCCCAGCGGAGCCTCACTTGTTCTGCAGGAGCTCGTTCTCCTGGCGCAGGTGCCCCAGCTCGGAGCGCATGCTCCTCTCGGCCCCGCTGACCCCTGACCCCTGACCCCCGACCCCAGCGGAGCCTCACTTGTTCTGCAGGAGCTCGTTCTCCTGGCGCAGGTGCCCCAGCTCGGAGCGCATGCTCCTCTCGGCCCCGCTGACCCCTGACCCCTGACCCCCGACCCCAGCGGAGCCTCACTTGTTCTGCAGGAGCTCGTTCTCCTGGCGCAGGTGCCCCAGCTCGGACCGCATGCTCCTCTCGGCCCCGCTGAGCGAGCCGATCTGCCCCCGCAGGTCCTGCTCCACCTGCCTGCTGGCCTGCAGGTCCGCCTTCAGACGCTTCACATCCTGCTCCAGCCTGGGGGGGGGGGGGGGGGGAGGCAGGGAGGGCCGGGGGGGGGGAGGGGGAGGGGACAGGGGAGAGGGGAGAGAGGGGAGGGAGAGAGAGGAGAAGGGAGGGGAAGGGGAGAGAGGGGAGGGGAGGGGAGGGGGAGGGGAAAGATGAAGGAGGGAGAGTGGAAGAAGGAATGGAAGACAGACAGAAATAATGAAAGAGGTAAAAAAAAAAGAGAAGGAGGACAAAAAAGACAACACAAGAAACAGGAAACGGGGTGGAGAGAAACAGAGAGATAGACAAGATAAAGTGCTGTATCAGTACAGAGGAGCTATTTTTATCCTGTTTCATTAAAGAGAAAACTTGCAGTGCCTTTTCCACAAACAAACCCTTCTGAGCGCGCAGGAGAACCTCAGCTCAACAGACCTGAGTAAACAACTTTACATTCTGAGAGCAAGCTTGCAGCATCACACATGGGACAGGGTGACAGTTTCCATGGGTGAAGTTCAGGTAACCTCATACAGACACCGCACACACACACACACACACACACACACACACGCACGCGCACACGCAATCACCAGGCCCACAGGCCAAGTGGGCATTACAGATCGAAAGACATACCAGGTACCAGGAGTGCCCTAATTTCCCTACTACTGTTATTGTACATGCATGAGTCTCCACTAGATGGCAGCATATCCACATAACTAGTGTCCCTACAGTCCTCACAATGAAGTGTGAGCCGGGAGCGCCGTAGCGGTTAGCATGGCGACCGGGAAACCAGCGGGAAAGGACAGCCGTTTGCACACCGCCCTTCACTGACGCTCCGCAGGACAGGACAGAGGTGTGCGGGCCTCAATCAGCCGAATGCCATGGCTCCCCTGAGCCTCCTCCTTTCTTTCTTTCATTTCATTTTTCGCTGAGCATTTAATGTAAGGTCAAATTTTTATTGTCTTTTGTCTTTTTTTTCCCCCAATATGATTGTAGAGAGTAAAGAGTTTTTTTTTTTTTTTACAGTCTTTCATTCCTCGTGCTGCCTCTCTCTCTCTCTCTCTTACTTGGCGATGCTACATTTTTATATTCCTGAGAGTGTCACTGATGTTTTCAAAGTACTGTTCATCGCTCTGAATAAGAGTCTGCCAAACGACTGTAATGCAATGAAAGCACTTCTGTTTCTGTTATATCATAAGTCGCAGGGGACAAGAGCGTCTGCCAAACGAAGATGCTCATGTAACATTTTTATTAACGCAGTATAACAAAAGGGTGGATGAAAAATCAGCACACACACACACACACACACACACACACACACACACACACACACAAACACAGACACACACACACACTCTCACACACACACACACACACACTCACACACAGACATTATGACAACATAGCTTCTCAACAGTTGCATACTCATCTCCGTATTCTTAATGCATTATGACATCATAGCTTCTCAATTCTAGTACACTCATGTCTGTATTCTTAATGCTAAAGGAATTATGACATCATAGCTTCGCAACACAGGCTTCTAAGGGTCTTCAGCAGATTGTACGAATCCACCAGATTCTCTACTCTGCATTTTTAACATTGTGTGTGTGTGTGTGTGTGTGTGTGTGTCGTACCGTACGAGCGCGTCGGGCTTGCTGAGCTGGTTGTTGGGGATGCAGTTGTCTGTGGGGTCTCTGTGGGAGACAGCAGTCACGCTCCGGCCGGACGGACACTTCTGCTTCTTCTCACTCTTACTGGAGGAGGAGGAGGAGGAGAGGGAGGTGCCGGAGGAGGGCACGCTGCCATTGGTCGCGCTGTGGCTGCGCGGCGAGGAGTTGACCACGCCCACGCCCCCGGCCCCGCCCCCCCCGCTGGAGTTCTTGTAATTTTTGGAGGCGGCGGCGGACGAGGAGGAGGAAGAGTAGGAGGAGGAGGCGGCGGCGGAGGAGGCGTTGGAGGAGGAGGCGCAGAAAGCGGAGGACGGGGAGGTGGCCGCCGCCGCCTCCTCTTTGAGGAGCAGGTTCTCGGCGCTCCCCGCCAGCTCGCTGCTGAGCCTCTTGCTGTGGTTGATGTGGTTCTCCATGTACTCCAGCTCCAGGGCGCCCCCCCCCGCCGGGCCCTGCTGCTTCCGCGCGTCCCTCCCCCTCTCCCGGTACTCCAGCTCCGGCAGCGACAGCTTCTTACCACCGGGGGCGCCGTTCTGCGACGCCAGCGCTGGCTCCGCCTCCAACAGGCCTTTAGAGGCTACTGCAGCGAGGGGGGGAGGGGGAGGGGGAGGGGGCGAAGGGGGAGAGAGGGTTAGGGGGGTCAGAGTTCCCACAGGGGGCGCAGTGTGGGTCAGACAGACGGACGGACGGACGGGGGCATGGGGGGCGCATTGGGGGGTGGGGGGGGTTCTGACCTTCCTCGGCCTCCCGCTCCTGTCTCTGCAGCATCTGCTGCTCCGGGGGGAGGGCCTGCTGGAGGAGCTGCATGTAGAACTCGTTCTCCTTCTGCACCTCCTTCTGCCTCCTCAAACGCATCTTATAGCTGACGTAGCTCTTAAAGCCAAAGCCCAGAGTGACCACAGGGTACCCGATACTGAGAGAGAGAGAGAGAGAGAGAGAGAGAGAGAGAGAGAGAGAGAGAGAGAGAGAGTCACCACAGGGTACCCGATACTGACAGAGAGAGGGAGAGAGAGAGAGAGAGAGAGAGAGAGAGTCACCACAGGGTACCCGATACTGAGAGAGAGAGAGAGAGAGAGAGAGAGAGAGAGAGGGAGAGAGAGAGAGTCACCACCGGGTACCCGATACTGAGAGAGAGAGAGAGAGAGAGAGAGAGAGTCACCACCGGGTACCTGATACTGAGAGAGAGAGAGAGAGAGAGAGAGAGAGAGAGAGAGAGAGAGAGAGAATGAGAGAGAGAGAGAGAGTCACCACAGGGTACCCG
>CM077284.1:81221958-81224458 GCA_039654925.1 Anguilla pacifica | reverse complement strand
GACTCACACTAGGCTTGCAGACTCACACTAGGCTTGCAGACTCACACTAGGCTTGCAGACTCACGCTAGGCTTGCAGACTCACACTAGGCTCGCAGACTCACACTAGGCTCGCAGACTCACGCTAGGCTCGCAGGCTCACGCTAGGCTCGCAGACTCACACTAGGCTTGCAGACTCGCGCTAGGCTTGCAGACACACACTAGGCTCGCAGACTCACGCTAGGCTTGCAGACTCACGCTAGGCTTGCAGACTCACGCTAGGCTCGCAGACTCACGCTAGGCTTGCACACTCACGCTAGGCTCGCAGACTCACGCTAGGCTTGCAGACTCACGCTAGGCTCGCAGACTCACGCTAGGCTCGCAGACTCACGCTAGGCTCGCAGACTCACGCTAGGCTTGCAGACTCACGCTAGGCTCGCAGGCTCACACTAGGCTTGCAGACTCACGCTAGGCTTGCAGACTCGCGCTAGGCTTGCAGACACATGCTAGGTTTGGAGAAGCAGGCTAAAGTTGGAAACACATGCTAGGCTACACTTGGAGATGCACGCTAGGCTTGCAGACTAGCGCTAGGTTTGGAGACGCACGCAAAAGTTGGAAACACACGCTAGGCTACGCTTGGAGACGCATGCTACGCTACGCTTGGAGACTCACGCTCGGCTGGGATATGGTAGTTTTCCTGTTTCCAGAGAAACAGTTACAGAGCTGAATCGGCACCCCGTCAGCTGACACGAGTGTTACCAGAGAAGATGGGCACTGCACAGGACGTGAAACATATGGAAGCCCCCCACTTCCCATGACTTTTCCATGACCTACGATGACCCAGGATGTAAATATTTGAGGGCTTTTTTTTTCAGTGAAAGCCCTGAATGAGGCACTTCTCTGGCCATTGGAGGACTGGTACTGTACTTACAGACACGCCAAGCATCCCAGAGGCGAAGCTTGCACTCCGGACAGGCGAGCTGGCAGACGTACCTGTGTGCCACACGTACTGGACCCAAACGTAGGTGCTGGCGGCGAAGAACAGCCATTGGACGGGGATGAAGAGAAGGCATATGATGTCTGACGTAAACGCTACACAAACAAAAAACACTGAAAAGGCCTGCGGGGGGGGTGAGAAAAAAAAACAAAAACGCATATCTGTGTCAAAGAAGCCTCCCCAGCCACACACACTACAACGCTTTACCTGAATCTGAAATACATCAATTTGCAAAACGACACATTTGCACATCAAAAAGAAAAATAAAATCTGGCCAGAGTGATCTGAACTGCATCACTCATCTGAACTATTCACACAAAAACAGATGCAGGTTTCATAACCGCATAAATGACTTCATTAGGATGACACTTTGCCACCTGGCTGTGTGCTCACTGTGTACCGGATGCTGTAGCTGTGGCTGCCTCTTAATTTTGCAGACACATTTGCGACTCTTTCCCCTGCATTTGGGCGATACGAAAGCTACAGGCTTATTAACCTTTTAAGGAGTGAGGTCACAAATACGCGATTAGAATGTTGTTGACCGAACGTTCCAATGCTGATGTCACAATCGCTACTGGTGACTGAAAGCAACAGAGTTCTAGAACACTGAGAATCAGAACGCATATAATTAGGACTTAGAATTTTGTAGGGTTAAGAGTTCCCACAAATATTCTGCATCATTCAGTGGCTACATCTCCACATGTAGCTGGTTAGCTGGTTTTGGTCAGCTAGCAAAGGGGGGGAAATTCCAACAGCGCCCCCTACAGGACAGCATGTAAATACGGGCCAGGCCTCCAGCTCTCGCGTTCAGAAAGGACAAAATTTGTTTATGATTTTTGCATTAATTTCTGGGTTTACACATTTGGAAAAGGCGAGTATCCATCACCATCTTGCTGCTTAATTAAAATTCAATACATCAAGTGAAAGCACGAGATCTGTTGTTGATGCTGTTTTCTGGCACTGCCGTAGGGGGTGCATCACCGCATTACACAGTCAGGTGACTAAGTGCTGAACACATTCATCTTGCTGACTGTTGAGTCACGTGACGAAGAAAAAATAATAATAAAAAAACAGATGGGACCCAAATGTGTGCGGGAGGCTGTGCCAGCCTGGCTGGGGGGGGTGGGGCACAATTGGCCGTAACGCCGTCCAGGAAGGGAGGAAGGGCTTCGGTAGTGCCCATCGCACAACCTGTGGTCGGTTTGGGAACTGCAGCCTGCCTACACCAGCTGTGGACATGGTGCGCTCCTCCAACACAACAACACAACAACCGCGCGGCTTAGGGGCTGATGTGCGAAACCCCCCCCAATTATTTTCTGTTGTAAATACTACTGAGGTAATTGTGCATTTGTGCATGCCTTATTCTGAAAAATCTGTAAAAGGTTAACAAAAAAAAAGAAAGGGGAATACTGTTTATATTAGTCAGACTGATACCCTGAAACAGGTACCCTCAGCTGTCACGGTTGGTGGCGGGGTGGGCGTTGGTGGCGGGGTGGGCGTTGGTGGAGGTGGGCGTTGGTGGAGGT
>CM077284.1:81159458-81216958 GCA_039654925.1 Anguilla pacifica | reverse complement strand
CGAGCGTTCAGGCGGGGCGGGTACACACCTGGCTGTACCCTGCCCAGCCCTGGGACGGGCCACGGTGGTCAGGAGAGCAGCCATCTCCAGCGTGCAGGTCACAAACACGCCATGCAAAGTCATATCCTTTCACCACAGACCTTTCTGCATTAAATCCCGGTTCATTATTTCACACTCAAATAAAACTAAACGTTCTTAAAAAACACAGCAATCGTAGTCATAGAAATTTTTAAATATGCATATTGAAATAAATAACCAAATATTCTGATTAAACCAAATAATGAAAGAACATTTCCCCGTACCCATAAGCATGATCTCAACAGGAACACGTGTTCAACATACAAAATGCCAACTTACTCAGGTATACAAGGCACAGTTTCCAAATCATTAATGTGTGAAGTAGTTTGCAAAACGTCTGTTTACAAGACGTCAGAAGGTTCAGAAGTCAATGTTCTTAAGGGCTGAGAGTGTGTGGTCATTGGGGTTATTTCAGTGGGGAACCTTAAAAAGTGCCAAACTCTCGGTGCTGTATAGGTATGGGGCATGCCGCCCAGCCAAGCCGTAACTTGGCGGGATGGCATACCTGCCACTCGTAAGCCGCGTTACTGCAGCCGGTGATGGGTGCTGGATAAAGGGGTCCAGGATCACCCCCTCCCCCAAAAATGACATCACAGTCATCAGAAGCTTATCTATAAATGCGTCATGCTGCACAGAGAGCTCGCTGCCTCACAGGGGTGTATGGAGGTCAGAACGCGGCCCAGAGGCTGCTGGGAGTTTGTGTGGGAAAGCAGCCAGTCATCACATGATCCTGACACATTATCAAGTCTGAATGTCAAGCACCCGCAAGACTGACATCCAGTATCATTTAGGCCCGGTCACTGCTTAGCCAGGGAGAACTACACCGCTAACACCTTCTGGCGTACAGCCCAGTACTGTCACAAAGACACTTTACAGAGTAGCAAGGCAAGAGACAGAGCAAAAAAGAGCAAACAGCAGGCCTGAACCCCCAAATAGCAGGTACATGAGGTAAAAAAAAAAAACTCCCAGTGGGGAGAAAACTCTCAAACGGCGGCGAGAAAAAACTCCCCGGTGGGAATAAATCTGGAGAGGAACCCGGCTATGGAGGGGGGGGAGCCCGTCCTCCACTGGCCGGCCTGGTGCAAAGCGCAGCGTTTCCCCCAGGGCACGGAGGCCAGAGGGCCTGTGTGAAGCGAGCAGCCTGTGCGGAGAAGGACCCGCGGGGGGGGGGGGGGGGGGGGGAATGGCGGGCGTCACACACGGCTAAATAAACGTCACCTTTGGCACGCGGGCGCGTAAGTGAGGGCGTGGGGTTTCATTCCGTAATCCCCATGGAAACGAACCGCGCCAGCTGGGGCGCTAACGAGCCGGCGGTTCCCCAACCGCTAAGCTACGCCGCCGTCGCCGTAGCGATACGGGCGGCGCGGGGGGACGGGGGGGGGGGACGGGGGGGGCAGATGCAGAGATGGTAGAGAATGAGCAGGTGCTGTCTGGAAATGGGGGGGGGGGGCAGAACTGGAGCATGACTGAGGGACATGGACGTGGGGAGGGGGGTCGTTCCATCAACATCACAGTGACACTCCTGTCCGGAGGGCCACTCACAGCAGTGCCCCTCCATCCTCCGACTGTCAGTCAAGCAGAACGGAAACGAACGCCCGACACCCTCACGCCGACAGCAAAGCAAATCACACGTCATCCAGCCCCGGCTAACGGGCTCGCTGACCCCCTCAGCTGAAGAGTGGAGAGCGCCCTGCTGCAGCAGTAAGTCACACACACACTGACCTGAGTCACACACTGACCTGAGTCACACACACTGACCTGAGTCACACACTGGCCTGAGTCACACACACTGGCCTGAGTCACACACACTGACCTGAGTCACACACTGACCTGAGTCACACACACTGACCTGAGTCACACACACTGGCCTGAGCTACACACACTGACCTGAGTCACACACTGACCTGAGTTACACACACTGACCTGAGTTACACACACTGACCTGAGTTACACACACTGACATGAGTCACACAAACTGGCCTGAGTCACACAAACTGACCTGAGTCACACACACACTGACCTGAGTCACACACACTGGCCTGAGTCACACACACTGACCTGAGTCACACACTGACCTGAGTCACACACACTGGCCTGAGCTACACACACTGACCTGAGTCACACACTGACCTGAGTTACACACACTGACCTGAGTCACACACTGACCTGAGTTACACACACTGACCTGAGTCACACACACTGGCCTGAGTCACACACACTGGCCTGAGTCACACACACTGACCTGAGTCACACACTGACCTGAGTCACACACACCGGCCTGAGTCACACAAACTGACCTGAGTCACACACACTGACCTGAGTCACACACTGACCTGAGTTACACACACTGACACTGACACTCAGGGGCAACATAGCTCAGGAGGTAAGAGCGGTTGTCTGGCAGTCGGAGGGTTGCCGGTTCAATCCCCGCCTTGGGCGTGTCGAAGTGTCCCTGAGCAAGACACCTAACCCCTAAATGCTCTGGTGAATGAGAGGCATCAATTGTAAAGCGCTTTGAATAAAAGCGCTTTATAAATGCAGTCCACTTACCACTTAGCACTTACCACACTGACCTGAGTTACACACACTGACTTGAGTCACACAAACTGGCCTGAGTCACACACACACACACACCTGAGTCATATACTGACTCAGACCTGAGTCACGCACGCTGACCGCCCTCTGCAGCAGGTCAGCCCAGCCAGCAGGAGGAGGGGAGCAACCAGCGAGCGAAGAGTCAACCACCGGCATCGACTCCGCAAATTAACCGCTTCCTTGCCACTTCAGCATTAACATTCCAAACAAACCGGCAGCGTCTAAAATACTGAAAAGTGGACGCAATTCCAGTGATGTGACGATGTCAGAAATGACGGGGTGAAATCGGGGGCGCGAGAAACCCGCCACGCAGAACCGAGCCGCTGCCTCGGGTGGCCCGCAGTACCGGGGGCAGCCCGTCAGGGTGCAGCACCCGGCCCCAAAAACGGGGGTCAGGCAGGCCCTCCAGATAACCCCACCCGCAGAAGGGGGATCACACACAAACAGCATTAACCACCGACAGAAAGTGCAGCAGGTGTAGGGACAGAGGATCAGATAAAATTAAACAATGACAGAAAGTATAACAAGTGCAAAGAGACAGACAATCACAGACAGAATTAAACGATGACAGAAAGTGTAACAGGCGTAAAGAGACAGAGGACCACAGGCAGAATTAAACGATGACAGAAAGTCTAACAGGCGTAAAGAGACAGAGGATCACAGGCAGAATTACACGATGACAGAACTTTTAACAGACACTGAGGGGGTGAAACGAGTTTGGCTGGCACCCCTGCCTGGTTTGCAGATGGGACAACATTTCACTCACTCTTGGCATACGGCGTCTGATTGTGGTGGCTCAACAGTCTGGGAGAACCTGTTTTGCTATCACAAGAGCAACATTTATCGTTCTTTTTTTTAAATAATGTATGCGTTACCCATGGAAATATAATGGTGGAGAATAGATCGACAAGGATTCTCCAAATGTTGTAAATACAAGAGCAAAATAATTAGCAGGCGAACACAAACGATTATTCTGTCAAATAAATGCTCCCAGAGTGATTCCGATCACCTCATACTTTGAAGACCATGACAAGCACACCGCTGCATTGACGTTACTTTACAAGTCAACTTTATACTGGGACTTCATTCAACTGTCACTCAAAGTGAAGGAAGGTGCAACGTGTCAGCTGCTAGCGTGACATCATCTGTCCATGAGAGTTTTTTTGGTCAGATGAGACCAAAATAAATATTGCTTAAGTGATGGAAAGCGGAACGCGTGGGGCAAAGGAGGGATCAGCCCATAATCCAAAGCGTTCCACCCCATCTGTGAAGTATGGAGGAGGTAGCATCATGGCTTTGGCATGTATAGCTGCTGCTGGAACAGGCTCGCTCGTCTTTATTGATGATGTAACAGAGGATGGCAGCAGTAGGATGAATTCAGAAGAGAACAGACCCATTTTGAGTGGCTATGCGCAAAGAAATTCCGCCGAACTTCATCAGCTGGTGCTTCATCCTGCAGCAAGACAATGACCCCAAACACAACTGCCGAAGCAACCAAAGCATTTATCAATGGGGAAAAAAATTGGAAAGTCGTGGACTGGCCAAGACAGTCACCTGATTTAAATCCAACAGAGCACGCATTTCACTTGCTGAAGAGGAGACTGAAGACAGAAACTCTCCGAAGCAACGATCAACTGAATGTGGCTGCAGTGAAGGCCTGGAAAGGCATTTCCAAAGAATAATACCAAATGATGTCAGTGGGTTGTAAACTTGATGCAGTATGCAACCAAATATTAGACTTTATTGCTCTGATTTACTCTTAGGTTCATCCATTAACTTACATTTGGACAACAGAAAATATGAGGACTCAACACAAAAAAGCCATAAATACCGTGAAATAAAAGCTGATTGTCTGTACTTTGGTCTCATATTCATCTTTTGATCTCAAACCATAAAGTATATAGCAAAACTGACAAATTTAACTCGATAATATACCACAATTTACCATAAATTACCATAATGTGGGAGGGCACACTAAATGTTAATACAGAGTTGCTAACAATTGCGTAAGCATAATTTGTTAACGTATGCCAAAACACCGTCGAAGTTAAAAACACGTTGGGAAAGCTACCAATCACAAAGAGCAAAGAACAAGCGGTTACAACACGTTACACCCTCAGTCCATGAGTTTTACGGTGTAAATATCTCCATGGTGTGGCCACTTGTCACCGGTCACATGTGTTAGCTATCCCAAGCTAACTAAGCAAACATGACACGATGACAACCACAGCCGCCTCAAAACCGGCAACTGCAGACTAAAAGTTACCTACACTTTCTAGGTTTACTGTACAGGTGCGGAAAGCTTTCCACTAATAAGCATGACAGGCCGATATGAAGTTCGAGTAGTTTTTTTAATCTTTTCTTTTTTTCTTGCTAGGTAGGTTTTGAAGTCGCTCCGGATAATAGAGCTTCTAACAAACGAAGGACTGAATGAAAAGATACTATTAAATTACGCGCTAAACTGACTGGTTAGTCAAAGCTGTCAAAACAAGCAAACCATGCTGCACACCCCCAAAGCAATGCGCCTGCTTGTTTATACCTAGGCGGCCGGCTATCTTTTTCGATTTTACTTTATTCTTCCAAGCGATGTTGATGCATTTAAGGCGAGCCCCTGTTTGTGGATTAGGGCCTAACAGCCACAAACTAATGGTATCAAAATACATAGAGAGCAAGCAAAGCTGGGCAAAGCTAAACAACTTGGCGATCAAGGGCTGGCTAACAGCTAGCAGCAGCACGGGACGCGCATTCCGACGCTGCAAGCTCTTTCTCGCCCGAGACAGTTCGCGTCCAGCTGGGACGCGTGCACCAGGCGGAGACACCTGACAGCGCCGTTTCCTCAGGGAGAAATCTCTGGGGTATCCATTATAATCATGTGAACCCACAGCTGTCTGCGTACCTGCCGTATATACCCTCGGTGATTCGGTTCCGTTTTAACGGCCGCCGGAGTTTGCTGCAGTCCGCATTGCGCCGCTTCATCCTCCTCCCTTTCGCTTAGGCTTTCTATTTCCTCTAGTAATAATTTCCAGCTTTTTTCTTTATCGGACAAAAATAATTATGTAAAAAACACGACAGATATTTATCGCCGTTATAATTTTTTCCCACTGGAAACAAAGAAATAAATAAAGACTTCCAAGTAGACCCTCCTCTTTTCTTTCAGCGCAAGCTCGAAGCGCCGCGCGTTGTTTTTGCGCAGGTGATGTTGAGTGGCATTCGCGCCATCCAATCACGTCCTTCAGAAGCATAATGCATTTAGATCGCTCATACAACGGACCAGTCATATTGGTTAATCCGCAGTCACTTATGCAACTCTCTCAAAGAAATGGAAGGGGGCGGGCCACCAACGGTTTCAACAACAATGCCTTGTCAGACCAATAATCTCCTGCGCTGACGAATCACTCGTTTCTGGTTGGCCCATGTCCCCCGTGGAGGTGGACCTGCCCTAGTCTATATGGTACGTAGGCCTACGCTATTTGCGTTGACGGATCAGAACCGTGCACAATGACGACTCCCTGCGTTTCTGAATGGACATGGGCAGACAACCTTGTTACCATAAATGTGCTCAAACAATATTATATGTGACATGCAGTCCGCAATCGATCACCCAGTAATAAAATATAATTGGCGTGAACTTGTGCATTTTATGTTGGCGCGACAAGGGATGGCATCACAAACTACCATTTAATTGGAGGACTGAGAAGAGCTGGTGCTGACTACATTTGCACACTGTACTGGAATATAGATGTGAAAGAGATAGTGAGCACTGACAGTCTCTGGTGCAGACAACGAAAACATGGATGTTTGGCAAGCGATGATTGTCCCTTGCCGATTCGTATAATCACATATATTAAGCTATCCTAGTCAATTTTTTTGATAGAATATATATGTGCAGACCATACAGGTTGCACGCGCCTTGTATTAAAAATATTAGAATTAATATTATGGAAGAACAAAGCCGCATAAGAATATTCTGACAAATATTATGTCCATAATATCTTGAAATGTAATCACCAAAAGACTATTCCACACAACAGCCAATTTAATCTAATTTAATTTAATTAGTGATCAGTGACCACCATTATGAGTCAGTGTGTTCTAGGTTCAAATAATTCATTCGTTACTTTTGCTTTTGTTGCACATTGGTATCTGCACAGAGTGGCTGTTTTCATACAGCTAAGTAAAACGCAGCAATTATGTGTTATTTGCATCACACAACATGAGGTAGTGAAATAATGTGACGAAATATTTTATACTAAAGCTCTATCTTTGTCAGCAAAGTCTAAAATAAAATGTCAAGTAACACACTGAAGTGAAAACAATTCATGGTGAACAGGGAACAGAGTTACACCTTAAGCTTATACCTTAAATTACATTACATTACATTTTATTTCATTTGTTTGCCAGACACTTTTATCCAAAGCAACGTACAATAAGTGCATACCGAAGGTCATTGGAACAACTACAAAACACAGTTGTTCCCCTAGATGCCCTTAACCCATCAGCTATAAGGAATACATAATCCAGGTGCATTCATCTCACTTCATGCAATATGCAAGCACATACCTAAAGTTATTCCTCCACACAGGGATTAAGTGTAGATTGCACACAGAAACACCTTTCTCCATTGTCATTACCAGAGAGGGGGTTGATTGGGTCTTCTTGTGAATATTTTTATGCATAACACAATGGAAGTGGTAGGCTACATTGTGCTAAGTTTCAATACTGCTGGATGCGCATTTTAAATGACACCTTAAGCAAAAAATAAATAAATAAATAATGAATTGTCCACCCATTCGTCTCCGTTTCAGTATGAGTTTTTCATGCTCCTGGTGAAGTATTCCCCCTGTTGATGACATAAAGTATTACATCACAATATCACGATTAACTTTAATCGTGGCAATCGTCCTGAGCCCAGACATTTAACCTTGCCCGGCTCCATGTAGCCTAACGTAGGTTCAGAGGCTCTAACGCAGTGGTAACCAACCTTGTTCCTGGATATCTACTGTCCTGTAGGTTTTCACTCCAACCCAAACAAAGTACACCTCATTCAACAGCTAGAGCTCTTGTCGAGCTGCTAATTAGTAGAGTCAGGTGTGCCAAATTAGGGTTGAAATGAAAACCTACAGGATGGCATATCTCCAGGAATATCCTCTATAAGGACAGTAAACATTGTTGTTTTCTTGCCTATTTGTCAACAAAATACATATGTGGACCTGGTCACTCTCTGGAGGAGAGTTCAAAATCTCTTCCAGGATGGTGTGAAATAGCAACAGAGAAATGGGGGGTGGACCATTGGAAAGAACTGATCATTTAGTCCACCCCCTAGAAGGACACCCGTGATACACCTACTATTAATTGGTGAACCCAGCACAGGTTTAGAATTTCATTTTGACTTCCATAATTTGATTTTAACCATTACTGTATTTTGCTTATTTTCTGATTATAATGTTTTTGTATGACAACCTTTGAGTTGAGGACCTTTCAGCGTGTAAGGATGTTTTCAGCCAATAAAAGGCAAAGTTGTGTCCCAAAAGATAAAGGCTGAGCCAGCTGGTTCAGTGTTACTCCGCCCCTTTTCGTGGTACTCCGTTAAAACGGGCGTTGGGCGCTCGTACTGTCGCAGTCGGGGACAGACAGGTGGTTGAAGCTGACTCTGCGTTAAATGAAATGCTCCCCCAGAATAAACGATGGCTCCGAAATATGCCCCAAGCCTCCGCGGATACCTGGCCCCGATGACCTTGCTCCTGGAGACGACCTTCATTTCACTGTTCGCCTTCTTCGTTGAATATGAGGTCCCTGCAGTCATCAGAACAGTTCCTCTCACAGACGTCTACGCTGGTAAGTTACCGATCAGAGAAGGCCCACACTAATTTAACGATTTATAACCTGCGTTTCATTGTTTGGGAAGAAAACTGCTACTGCCCTGCATTTTCGGTTTACAGGGGGCCCCTACAGAGTCCGTCAAAAAGAAAAAAAAAACTTTATCTCCCTGCCTTTTTGCGTTTGTGACCAAAATTTAGAGTTTTAACAATGCAAGTAAGTGGAGGAGGATAAACTCGCCTCAACCACCATCACTAGTGAGTTACGGCACCTATGGATGTGCTAGACCTCAGTGAGCTGCTAGACATTTGAGCGCACGCAAAAACAAACTGCAACACAGTCCCCCCCTCTCCATGTGCATCGCGTTATTGGTTTATTTAGTATCCACTTCTTGGCGTCGCCGACAGTCCCACCGGCTTGCTGGTGGTGCGTTTTGAAATCGGGAGGAGCCGCCCGACCTCGCCTGTTGTCGGTAGATAACGGACACTCCTCCAGCACTCGCCCCAAACGTTCGGTTTTGCGTTGATCTGGGGCAGGGAGGATAAGGGCCAACCCAGAGCCCTGGGCCTCGTTTCTTGAAGCAGGATTACGGAGTCAACGGGACAGCAGCACCGAGTAAAACCCGGAGCCCTCCCAAATCTGGAACGTGGACTGAAGTAAAAAGAGCCGTTCCGGGTTTTACTCAGTGTAGCTATCGAGCTAACGCAGTAGCCAATCCCGGCGAAGAACCACAAACCTGCAATACTGTCCTGGAGCATTAGCCCATCTGACAGGAGAAGAACAACCCTGAAACTAGGCCGGGGGACATTTTAAGTTTGAGGGGAATGTATTTTGCCCCATGCAGGTAGCCCAGCAAGAAAGTCTAATAAAAAGTCATTCATTCGATAAATGTAATATAGGCCTTGCTACTTTGTGAATCTGCCGTGCTGAACCTAGCACTTTCGTTACCTCTAGCTATGTTTTTTTTTTATTTTTCTTCTTCTTTGGTGGCAAGGAGGGGAAAAAAGGCTCATTTAATGAGGCCATTTAGCAGCCAAAACCAAGAACATACAGAGAGGGCGGCGGGAATGAGTCAAAAACCACATTTCCACAGTCAGGCCCGCAAGGTCGAGCCAAAAACCTGGTGTCAAAGAGTCTGACTCTTGGCCTGTTCGCCTGTTCACTGTTGGTCCTCGTCCCATGTGACCGCTTATTGGCGATAAGATCATATTACTGTCCCAGGAGGATGGGGACCCCTAAAAGCCCCTTAGTGGGTATGAAAAATATTCAAATCATTTGTGACCCCCCCCCCCCCCACTCTCCTGGCTTTCTGCGCCCTAGAATTATTCCCAGCTTTCTCCTCACTTACAATGGCGCCAATTCCCATTGTTGAACTCTATCTTCTGTATTTGGAAAACCTACAATGCTACCTGTGACAAAACCACCCTTGACCAATTCAATTCAGTTCAATTCAATGAACTTTTATTTATCCCTGCGGTGGACATGTACACAATAACCTGACATCAACTACAGCCGCAACAGAATCACAAATAATTAAATAAGGTAGAACAGAAAGTGCTGTGCAGTTACCATGGCCATGCCCCTTTTCCCTGATTGGCCCAATGAGGACCAAGGCTGTTGATTGGGGCCTGAGGCATGCAATAGGACTGACTGACGTCAAGAGTACCAGAAAGTGTAGGGGAGGGGGCAGATTGTTTTTAATATCATATTTCTCTTCTCTGCCCCCCACCACCCATCTCTCATCCAACACTTTCTGCCCCCCTCCATCAAATGAAATCTTCCCAACACCCTCGACAGCCTTCCAGGATGTGAATGCGATGACCCTGGTTTTCCTCCTTCAGTAAACAAACTCTTCCCTCCTCTCTCAGCAGCGTTCCAGGATGTGAATGCGATGATGTTCCTGGTTTTCCTCCTCGAGTAAACAAACTCTTCCCTCCTTTCTTGATGGCGTT
The DNA here is from genome assembly GCA_039654925.1 of Anguilla pacifica. NCBI lineage: Eukaryota > Metazoa > Chordata > Actinopteri > Anguilliformes > Anguillidae > Anguilla > Anguilla pacifica. Next base: position 81,206,516 of record CM077284.1, on the reverse strand, counting down.
CCAGGATGTGAATGCAATGATGTTCCTGGTTTTCCTCCTCTATTAAACAAACTTTTCCCTCCTCTCTCCACAGCGTTCCAGGATGTGAATGCGATTGTGTTCCTGGTTTTCCTCCTCCAGAAAACGATCTCTTCCCTCCTCTCTTGACAGCGTTCCAGGATGTGAATGTGACGGTGTTCCTGGTTTTCCTCCTCTATTAAACCAACTCTTCCCTCCTCTCTCCACAGCGTTCCAGGATGTGAATGCAATGGTGTTCCTGGTTTTCCTCCTCTATTAAACAAACTCTTCCCTCCTCTCTCCACAGCGTTCCAGGATGTGAACGCGATGGTGCTCCTGGGTTTCGGGTTCCTGGCCTCGTTCCTGGTCCGGTACAGTTTCAGCGGCCCCGGGTTCACCCTGCTGGTGACCTCGCTGGCCGTCCAGTGGGCCGTCCTGGTTGATGGCTTCCTGTTCGCGTTCCACCGGGGAAAGATCCGCATCGGGATGAACAGGTGACAAGACTGAGCCTAAAACTGTGCCCCTTTAAAGTTCCATGTGACACCTTTTTGGCGGCCTTTTTTAAAATGGGAATGGAATTTAATTGGAATTTATAAAGGCTTTTCTCCCAGGCAGTAAAAAAAAAGTGTGTAGCTCTAAATATGTAGCACAACAGGTGAACCACAGTCACATGATTGGACAGCAGGGGTAGCGGGGTAATGATTAGAGGCTGTCATCCCAGCCATGCTAGCCAATTGTGTGTTGTCATTTTTGTAATATAATAGACAAGAGAGAGTTAACTTGTTTTTGGTGCGAAGTCATTTGTTTATTTGCATGGTGTTAGGAGTTTGCTCATTGGTTGAGATTTCCACTATATCACTGCAATAAAATTAAGCAAACAAGCTTGTGTTGTCCTGGTGGGTAAAGCTACTGGACTTGAGTTCTCAGCAGTCTCTCATTGGCTGCATCCAAATCAGCGTACTTGCCTACTATTGAGTATACAAGCCATATACAAGTTGTATACAACTTGCATACTCAAAAGTATGCAAGTGCGCTGATTCAGACACAGCGAAGATATGGCATATGTCAACCTTGCCATCTTTATTCCCGCCCCCTTGTGCTCCGTCAGCTTGGCCACAGCCAATCTGTGCGCTGCCTCTGCGCTAATCTCCATGGGGGCGGTCCTGGGAAAGACTAACCCCGCCCACTTGATGATCATGGCCCTGCTGGAGGTTACAGGGTTCATGGTTAACCGATGGATCCTCCAGAGCTTTCTGAGGGTGAGTGTTTACTCGTGGGGTGCTTGCTGCACCACCGTGAAGCCCCTTACATTGTACTTAATTTAAACATTAAAACAGTTGTTTTACACTGCCAACTGACCTGATGTGGTTTCTTTGGTCTGAATCGGATTCTGATTTTATAGCGAAAACAAAAAAAAAACGGGCACACCCTGTGGCTCTCCAGGGCCCGGGTTAGGAAACCCCCTGGCGTAGGTCGTGGTCCGTCCCCAGATTTGCTGAATTGATTCTGTAAACCACCCCCGGTTTGATTGGGTGCTGTGTGGAAACGGGGTCGCCCTGGGAGTCGCAGGTGGTGATGATGTCATTCCCTCAGGTGCGGCCCGTAGACGCCATCATGCTCCTCCACGTCTTCGGGGCCTGCTTTGGGCTGATGGTGTCGTGGGTCCTATACAGGTCCGGACTGGGACCCCGGCACGAAAAGGAGACCACTGATCGCCGGACGGGCCTGTTTGCTGCCCTGGGTGAGCGGGCGGGGCCCGACGGGGTGGGGTGGGGGGGTGTCCCGGGCCGACACATCACAGAGTGTCTGAGGATGCATTTACACTCGGGCCGCTTTCAAATTATCACACTTGCCTACTATTGCCTATACAGGTTGCATGCAACTTGCATTCAAACTGTATACTCAATAGTAGGCAAGTACGTGTTTATGTATTTATATATAACAAGGCTGGGGGAACCCTCTTCCACATCTATTTCTGTATTTCATGCCAACGTATGCTCTTTGTAAATTTTTTAACCCAATCACGTTAATGGTCTGACATTTTTTTATGACTTGCAGTGGGATCCAACATTATCTCATGTTTTGTTTTTTTGCATGTTTTGAACCAGTGGCGTCAGGAGGTCACAGTTTCTGCAGGTTTTTGTGGTTTCCTTTCAGTCAGCTGCCAATTAAGGCCTTGAGAAAATTTGCATGGATTCATTAGCCAACATCACTGACTTAAGCGGACCACCAATGTTGAGAACACCCTGAAAACCGGCAGACGCTGTGGCCCTCCAGGACTGGAGTTTGACACCTGCACTTCAAGCTTTAATGCAATGCATTCCCCACGCTGGCCTCTAGGGGCGCTGTTCCTGTGGATGTTCTGGCCCAGCTTCAATTCTGTGCTGATTAGCCAGGCCCACCCGGAAAGCAAGCTGCAGGCTATCTCCAGCACGTACCTGTCCCTAGCCACAAGCACCGTCGCCGCCTTCCTCATCTCCGTGGTAACCCATCCAAGAGGGAAGATCAACATGGTCAGAACCCCACCTTTTAAAACTGATCTGAGTTTGGAAGGGTGGCGGGGGCTTTGAGAACAGGGGGTATTCAGAGAGCGATAACTTATACTAACCACCACTGGGGGAACTGGCTGTAAAATAAGGGCCAGTTACCAGGGCCGGCTAGCATTCTGTCTGAATAGCGTTATCCAGCTTAAAGTTCAAAACTGTCCACCATCCTCGTATCCTTTCCTTGCGTCCTCCATTGGGTGAAGCTAAGGAGGTGATAGGAAAGGACACAAGGAAAGGATGCCGGAGGTAAAAATTAATGATTGGAATGTGCCCTAATTTCTGAAGTAGACAAATCATAGCACACATGAATGGGGGGGGGGGGGGGTGTGTGGAGAATGAGCCTCAGTACAGGCCTGCCTGCGAATTGGAAAAACGGTCCCCTTTCCTATAGATCCACATCCAGAACGCATCGCTGGCCGGGGGCGTGGCAGTGGGTGTCGCCGTGTCGGCCGTTGACCTGCCTTGGGTCGCCATGGTGATCGGCCTGTCGGCGGGCGTCGTCTCCACCCTGGGTTTCCGTTACCTTAAGGTACTGTTAGCGTTGCTATGGCACCAGCTGTTACCGCTGCTGCCTAGGCACAAAGCCCAACAAATCAGCCAGGAGGTGAATTTCACAGCGTGTGTGTGTGTGTGTGTGTGTGTGTGTGTGTGTGTGTGTGTGCGTGTGTGTGTGCGTGTGTGTGTGTGCGTGTGTGTGTGTGTGTGTGTTTCAATCTAGTTGTGCTCAAGCTATTACATTTGAAGTGCCATTATAACAGGAAAACAGGACAGCCTCTCCCTCTGTCAGCTTTTCGTCAGTTTTGTTTATCTTTTGTGTGAAAATGCTAAATCAAAGGAGGCAGACCAAAGGAACAGAACAGCCTGAATGATTTTAAAAGACTAACAAGCCTTTTCTGTACTTCACCCACACTTAATCCTCAAAGAAGCATTGAGAGAGGGCCTTTTATTTACACTACTGCAGGGCTTTTACAAGGACAGAAAGAAAAAGAGTAAGTAAGAAAGTAAGACAAATCAATAAAATAAGTTAAAATTACATTTAAAACGTGTTCAAATAATGACAGAAAAAAATCTCTTTAAGGAGTATGTTATTTATGTCTGTGTGGAGGCATAATGTTCAACAAACCTCGCTTTTACATCAGAGGATCTCTCACCTGCTGCCGTGTGTCATTCCCAGTTGTCTTTTTTCCCATGATTCCTTGCACGCACAAAAATCCCCCGCCCCCTCCTCTGTCTTGCCATACAGCCCCACCTTCAGTTGGTATTCAAATTCCACGATACCTGCGGGGTCCTGAGCGTCCATGGTATGCCGGGAATTCTGGGATGGGCGGCCTACTTCCTCATCCAGATGGTCCGCTTGTCCGACATCACAGAGTAGGTGGCAACTGCTGTCTCTGGACAGAGACGCTCCACATGGGGAGAAGGGAACTGGGAGAGGAAGCTTCCAGAATAATTTTTTTACAAAGTGGAAACACATTCAGTTAGGACATGGCGGTTTCTGTTCTTGACTTGAAAAGATGGTCTTCATGATGAAATGTGCACTGTTGTTTTGTATCCAGGTCTTTGTGAACTGTCACAAAGACCAACTAGAGATTAAAAGATGTTCACTGCATGGTCAGCATGAGCACAGGTTATGTCGGGGTTACATAAAACAATAAACTATAGTCATATAAGGGCATTAGAATAGCATTACCATGATCAGCTACTGTACATCCATCACTGAACTTATTGTGTGTCACATTTATCAAGTACAGCCATGTACCAGCCAGACATTCATATTTTTAATGCAGCATGTGTGTGTGTCCATATGTGTATGTGCGTGTGTGTGCATGTGTGTGCGCGCACGTGTCTGTGCTGCAGGATCCTGGAGTTTACCGTGTTCCACCTGTGCACTCTACTGCTCACGCTGAGCCTGAGTTTGGGTCTGGGAGCTCTCACAGGTGAGACACCTGCACAGGTGAACAGAACATGTAGAACAGAATGCTTCTGTAGAACATGGAGAACAGAACGCTTCTCGAGAACATGTAGAACAGAACAGTTCTGTAGAACATGTAGAACGGAATGCTTCTGTAGAACATGTAGAACGGAACGCTTCTGTAGAACATGTAGAACAGAACGCTTCTGTAGAACATGTAGAACGGAACGCTTCTGTAGAACACGTAGAATGGAACACTTCTGTAGAACATGTAGAACAGAACGCTTCTGTAGAACATATAGAATGTAATGCTTCTGTAGAACAAAACTATTCTGTAGAACATGTAGAACAGAACGCTTCTGTAGAACAAAACTATTCTGTAGAACATGTAGAACAGAATGCTTCTGTAGAAAATGAAGAACAGAATGCTTCTGTAGAAGATAACTCTTCAGTAGAACATGTAGAACAGAACACATTTTAAAGAGCAGCCTTTGGAAGAGAAAGACAGTGAAGTACCCTTACTAATAGTAATTTGTGTTTTCGAACCCCAGGCTTCTTAATAAAGTGGAATTTGTGGCGGCCCCCCCAGGACAGGAAGTGCTTTGATGACCAGGCGTATTGGGAGGTAACCTGGATCCTTCTTGTCTCTTGCCTTGGGTATCCAAGGATACAGTTGCCATAGTCCCACAGTGCATTCCATTTCCCTTTAGACCAGAGGTGGGTGAGGAGGGCCATATCTGTTCCTGGATTTCAAATGAACTTCTCCTCTTAATAGTTTAATTAGCCCCATCATTTAGTAATTGATATTTTAGCTACATTAAGGACAGCTACATTGATGATAGGTTTGGTAATGACAGCTTAAGTTCCTGTGTTCCAACATGGAACATCTTTTTGTGGTCTAATCTACTGTTAAACCAGTCTAGGTGTACTCAGCTGATTGGGAAAATTGGGTAATTTGGCCAGAGTAATTGGTGACGACCTTTGAGTTACAAGCCAAGATCGCGCGCCATTCCACTACACCGTCAAGCGAACGTACCTCAAAGCATCGTGTGTGTATAAATATACCGTACACAATGTCCAGGAATGTTATCCAACATTATAATCTTTTTATAATATTTTTTTGTTTTTCAGTTCCCACACCTTGCCGAGCGGAAATAATGTCAAGGCTTCTTGAGGAGACCATCAGCAGTGCACAAACTATGCGGTGCACACTGTCCATCTCGACTTTTAAAAAGACGAGACTCTTTAAATATTTCATTTTGTGTAAAGGTTTTATTTTTTTGTTCTGGTGGGGGGAGGGGGGGGGAGGACTTGTTAGCTGAAACTCTGCCTGTTTAATAACTTAAGCAACAAACAATTAGAAAAAAATCTGTGTTGTTTCAATGAATTCGTATTTTGAAATAAATCTATTTTAAATGTTTTTCAATCTAATTCTGTTCAAAAAAAGTATTACTTAAATGTCCAGGGAGCATTACAGGTGTCAAACCTAGTTTCCTCCTCCACAGAAACATACAATTGATCACACGTATTAATTTAGAAAATGCTAATAAATATATCGGTGTGAGATGCATGGTTCACAGGGGTTTGGCAGTCCCCAGGCTTCTGTTCTTCAGTGCCAACATGGCTTAGGTTTCATTTCCTGCACACATCTGCTCTTGGCAAGTTAAAATGGCAGCATCATCGCCCTTTTTAATTCAAACATTTGGCTGTGTGTGTGTGTGTGTGTGTGTGTGCGCGCATGTGCACGTGTGTGAGGGAGAGGATTCGTACTGACCGTCTGTGAAATTACAAACACTGTTAGTCATACGTTGTTTATCAAAAGTGTTTTCAAAACAGTCTCATTTTTTCCGTTAAGATATTCCGGGGAAAGTTCCCACGTTCTCCACTGCAGGAGCCGTCGGCACCTGGGATCGAACCTTGTGGCCGTTACTCACACGTCAGCTGCTGTGTGTCCAGCCCGGTGACAACAACGCTAACCTCAAACACGCAACCGTTTCTGACAAGAAACCAATGTCCCTGTAAACAGGAACGCATTGCTGAGCGTACAGTGCGTTCCCAGTGACTCTCTGCTCGTGAATATTCATGACGGCAGTATGTCACATGGATCCTCAACTAATGAATATTCATGAGTAAGATGTCAGTAAGATGTCAATTTGTTTCTGATCGTACAATCACGCTACAGTCCACAACAGTCCCGAGTGTTCATTTCAGAATACAGTAGTCAGCCACGGTTAGCCTTCCTTATGACACAAAACTTCAATAAAAACAACAGAAATGATGACCAAAGCCTTTTTTTAATTATCAGTTGTTTTTGCAGGTATATTTTTACATTCTACAGATCCAGTATATTGACAAGTTATTTCAGGAGAAAAAAATACACAAACCATATAAAAGTTTACATTCCGTTCATTAAATGTAAAAGTAGTAAGTCTGTTAAATGTGCAACATATTTTAATAAATGGTCATTAATGGGATAAATCCCCAAAAAAGTTAGAAACACGCATAGCAATCATTCACTATACACTGACCTATAAGCCAAATTCTCCCATTAACAGCTTCCAGACTTTGTTCCAATACGTGTACCTTATGAAATAACTTGTAATGTTTCCAAACCCCGGAACTTAACAGAGACCTTCGATCTAAATTTAAAAACCCATACCATTCGCAGTGCACAGAGAAAAGCAGAGCACAGGCGGGATCTGATGATGGTTCTGCACAGTTTTACAAGACCTCCACGGCTGCACCACACCAGCCGCACAGCTGTCCATCGAGCGAAGACTCGACTCCCTTCTCCTCTCCATACGAAAACAAACTAAGTTAAATAAAAGTATTTATCCCACATGAGGAGAGAAACAAATAGTGCTTTAAGGTAAAGGTACACCCAAGCCCAGGTCCATAAATAAAGCTCTCGTTTACTTTACGGTTATAAAGGACAGCTAAAGGAAAGAGGTGCGAGGCCAGGGAGGCTACAGACCGAGGAGGGGTTCCTTCGATCTGCTTTGTTATTCTTCGGAAAGGAGCGAACGCACGGGGTGAAGCACGCATCGAGGGCGGTACAGGAAGTGATGTCATCAGTGACATCAACTTCCTGTTGCAATTATTATTGTATAATAATAATAATAATAATAATCGTAATAATAATGAGTAATGAGGTGAAAAGTACATACTGATAGATGGTCCATCTCACTACATGTCTCTTGTGGGCAGTTAAAGAACGGTCCGGAATATGCAGAAGATCAGGAGTCCAGGCACTCTAACGCTCCGTGTTTAAATTGGTGCCCAGACCACTGAATGCCAAAAACAGAGGGAAAAGACTAAACAGCACTTTAGTCACAAAAATTGTCACAGATGCGGAGAATAACTTGTATGGCAACCAGCGAGAAAAAGGAGGAATTCATAACAGGTTATAACGAGGGTCCGCCTAGCATTCCCAGCCCGGGGATCAGGCACATCCTGATTCTGCACGCATTCCGGTGTCTGCGACATCGCTCACTGCACCTGCTTCACCTGCGGACCGCCTTAGCGTGCGCCAGGAGGGCTTTAGTGTTTGGCCGAATGGCCTCCCAAGCGACTGACCTCACCGAATCTGGGCGTGTTTTTCGATGCTTGTTTCGCCCCGTCAGTGCGAGAGGCAGCGACTCGGGTAGCGACGCTCCTATCCGAGTTATAAAAGGTTAAGCGGTCTGTGAAAAAAAAAAAAAAAGGAAGTGGGCGGAGCCTCGCAGCATCCTCTTAAAGGGCCATGTCCACAGAATAACAAAGTAGACCGCGGCCTCCTGGGAGGGGGAGGGGACGGGCTTCGGGAGTAAATAAACAAAACAAACAAACAAACAAACAAACAAAAAAAACACAGGAGGGAGGGAGCAATGACACGGAGGGTCAGAAGGACGGACGGACGGACGGACGGGAAGAAATCACTGCCACAGGTCTTCGGTGCGGCCGAATTTAAACACCAGGCCCCTGAAAGAGGACAGAGGGTGTTTGAGGCATTAGAGGAAGGCTTTGCCCTTTAAAGTCACACTCAGCGAAAGGCTTTGTTTTGTTTCATGGCCGAATATTGGCTACGATGGCACAAGGCCATTATCGCGAAGGAGAAATTCAAACAGACCTATGGATCAGCTATTCAATCAGTACCCAAAAATAAACATCGAAAATGTCTCCTGATAAAGGACTTTCTTGTCTTTCGATGAACACTCACCCAAAGAAAATGAAGGCGTTTTGGAAGAAAACTGCAATTCCAGGGTAAACAGATGGCTTTTCTGTATCAAAATAATGAAAAAGAAACACGCTCAACTCAACAGTATGTAAACCAGGGCGCTGGTCCCACGTTAAATATGCAAGAATGAGATAAGGAGGTGCGAAAATAAAAGATAAATCAATTATTTATGGAATATTTTAAGGAAGCGCGGTCCTTGTCTCATTCTTTTCTGTATCAAAAGAAATGAGACAGAAAATATTACAAATACAAGTCGTCACGTGTACACCACAACAGAATACACGTCACCGCGTCGAGGGCAACATATTCTACCAAGAAGAGAGTCATTTTAAAGAGACGACATACCCGCTTTACATGTTCCACATTCATTCCCCATATTTAACGATAAATGACCAGTAGTGCTTTTTATTCAATGCTGTGTATTTTTGGCTGGACCGCAACAGCGGGGCCAGCCCTACAAACGCGAAATGTCTGTGAGTGACTGACTGACTGACTGACTGAGTGATGAAGTTACACCATTGGTCGGCCGAGTTATGAAGTCACACCATTGGTCGGCCGGATCACGCGTGTTAGGTCCGGCCATATACTAGGTTTCGACCTGGCCTTGTTTTTTACTCACGGTTCACGACGAAGCCGCCGAACAGGATCCACATGGAGGCGATGAGGGAGCCGAAGGCCAGCATGAAGCCGATGAAGAGCCACACCCGCGCACCTGGGGGGGGGGGAATGGGGGTGGGGGGGGGAGAGGCTTAGGGTCCGCCCCCAAACATCAGAGAAGGGGCGGGAACACTCAAACCCCGCCCTCCAGCAAGACAGCTGTTTATTATTGTCTAAATGGGAATATTCAATCATCAACCGAGGCAACGTGGTATTCCAGGGCTGCTAAACTGACAACCCAGGGGTCAAAATTTAGCCATTCGGAAAGCAATTAAATAATAAAAAAATAAAATTCTGATGTATCAAAATTTCTGACTTTGCCATGGACTTCACTGGTACAGTCCCAACATACTCTGGGATAATACTGAGAAATATCTATTTTATACAGACACTTCATATTTCAAGAATCCATCTACATGTCGAATTTATGATGCTAAAACCTTATTTTACAGCGTGTGTGAAATCACTGGTCCTGTACGTTCTTCAAGTAACAGGAGCACTTGAAACTAAATTATTTATTGCAGAAAAAATTTTTCTTTAAGAAAATTTTCAAAAGTTTTGAATGTTGAACGCCTTCAGTGAGACACTGGCTACCACCTGTCCATCAGCCCTGCACTTTATTTACTCGCACTAGCCCCGCCCCCGCGGGCTGAAACCTTGCTTACCGGTCTGCCCCAGGCAGCCTTCACTGTAGCTGTCCCCCCTCACCTGCCCGTTAGACACCGCATTTATCCTGAGCAGGAGAGAAACCAAAAAAGAGAGGGAGAGGGGGGTGAGAGAGGGAGAGGAAGAGAGAGAGAGGGGGAGGTTACATCCTATGCATCTAACCCTTTCAAGACCTTTTATAAAATACACAATTTTTAAAAGATTTAAATGAAAAGAACATACTAGCACTTATAGTGACTGCACTTATGTTCTCTGACACTGCAAGCTCTGGATAAGAGTGTGTGCCGTATGAATTTAATGCAGTGACATCACAAATGACATGTCAATATAGCCAATCGGCCACCTGCTCCTTTCCATTATAAAAAAAAAAAACTCGACATGAAGTCAGTCCAATTGTGTTGCTATGCGGAAGTGTTGATGTGGTGGGAGGAGCTTACACAAAGGAGGCCGGAGTACAAATAATGTGCATTCCTTCCAATCGTGCGGGGGCGGTAAGGGTGTCACATGGGGTAGGTAAGGCTTACACAAGGGAGGCCAGTGTAAAAGGGGGGGATGGGTGTCTGTGGGTTTTTAAGTGTTTTCATTTCAATCAGCAGCCAATTTTGGTCTTGGGAACAAAGTGTTTAAACCTTTCGTCCAGTCTGGGGCTTGCATTAATTATACAAGCGCTGAAACACACTGGAAACCGGCAGTCACTGTGGCCCTCCAGGACCGCAGCAACGTTTCCGCTGGTAAGGTTTTGCCGTGGGGTGGCGCCACGGCAAAATCCTTGCCGCCACACCATAATACAAATAAAAAAATTAAAATTTATATATATATATATATATACTGCACATAGCCTATGTGTTAAATTCATAAATTAAAAATGTTAAACTTTCAAAATATTTCTGCCTAAATGCGCTTTCAAATCCAGACTGTCGCGTCCACATATTTATTTTCAAAAAGAGCCTAGGCCGCGCGCTCCGTGCTTGCTCCTTTCTGCGGTCGGAAGACTTGCAGCGCGCGAAGGTCGCACGGTCTGTCAAAGCGTCACTTTTTTTCTTCAGCCAAGACAAGGAAAAGGTAGGTAGCGACGCTTCAAATATTACAAAAATACCATAGTGTTAACCAGTGTTTTAATTGGACCAAATAAGCGCCGGTACCTACTCCTCAAAATAATACATACTGTTTAAAATAAATTAATGTTGGTAATCAAAAGAAGAGTCGGTACTCATATACAAGTCTCGACAGCTCCTGCCCATCTGAAGCCCTGGCGTTAACTATCATTCGGTGATGACAACTGGCGGATCCTAACTATGTTCGGGCAAGTGGAATGCCTCATGCAGTTGTCTGATCGGACAAGTAAAAAATAAATATGATAAATATGTAACGTTATCTGAAAATAAACAGTGTTTGTTTGAGCCGAAGCGGAACCTGTTCCAGTTGAGCTACGTAGACTACGTGCCTACCATTTTTTTTTTTTTTTTAAATCTAGAGCTACTGTTATAATGGTACAATACATCTGATTAAAATGGTGACCTGGAGAATATATATATATTATATATTGAGTTAATTTAGCAGAAGTGTCCCTTTTAAAGTGCAATATGTAACTTTTCTTGAGTATCAATTTTGGTTATATAGTGCTCTATTCTTGAAGATAGAACTTCTAGATGGACAATGTGCTCTTTTAATTGTTCTCACGCCACCATAACTCAAAATACAGGCCTATTTTGCTTCAATATTTACAAACAATACAAAAGTTAACCCCCCCCCCCCCCCCCCCCCCCCCCCCCCAAGAGATCAATTCCACAGGAAACACTGACTGCAGTCTCGACAGCCCTGACATCAAAGACTGATAACGTGCAGCCTGTGAAATGGTGTAGGCAGGCGTCAGAGTGGGTCTACAGGTCTTACATGAGAAAGGCGACCGTTGCGATGACTCCACATGCGTGGTAGGCGTGGTTGAAGGACTCCTGTTCTTTGAACATGATGGCGGCATCTATGATGATCCACCACCCAGTGAAAAACTACAGACGGAAAAGAAAAATGAAGAATGAAGAATGAAGGGGTAACTGACACAGCCTGGGAAGTGTCTTACATGAGCCATGACACACATCAATCAAAGAATGGCCTCTTCTTTCGCCTGTGGTACCAGTGCTACGGCGCTACAAATGAGGCATACCCTCCTCTCTGTCGCACACTCTTAATGAGCCACTACGCTACAAGCCAATCAGCGTCTTACCGTGCAGTGGCTGGGAACCATTCAGGTGCTTGTAACTATGGGAACTCATGCAGGCAGAACAGGGCTAAGCACGGTCAATGAGAACCGAGCATCATCTCCAAATAAGGGGCGGTGAACCATGTCTCTGGAGGGCCGTTGTCAGTTTCTCTGCTTTATCAGAAAATATTTTTTGGTTTTTTTTTACTTTTACTCAGTTAATTCTACGCATTGTTCATATCCTCAGCAGAATGTAAGGAGAAGAAGAAATAAAGATAAGGTTATGAGTTTGTCCTTGTTTGTGACGGGGGACCATACCAGTACTCCAGCGGCTACCGACGCGATGGTATTCCGTTTCTCTGCCCAATCCACATTACACTCGCAGTCACCACATCTGATGCTATCCAGAAACCCGGACATGTTTACGAGCTGCTCCTTAAAAAAAGTAACAATTTAAAATTTCAGAAAAACGTTACAGAGTGAAAGTACAAAACTTCAATCACAACTAACAAGAAGGGATGTCATCTCCAATAAAACACAGCAAAACAAATCCACAACTAGCTAAATATGTTACGTTAACGCTATCTCTCCAGGAAAAACAGTTCTGTAAAACCTCCGTTATTGCGGCGCGACAGCGATATTTCGATTATATCGGCTTGCGTGACTGACATAAAATGTATCAGTAACAGTACTAAAGAACATTAGCTAGCTAACCATGTGGTGGATTCGTAGCCTACCCTTATACCTCTGACAGCGAAGCACGGACATGCATCGTTTACAAAAATCAATAATTAGCAAACGTTATGTCGCTTGCTAAACAGCCCCTGATGAAACCACACATATACACCTAGTTCCATTTGTCAAACCCGTAGCCTACCACACTAGAAGGCCTAAATTCTTCCTTGACAAGAGACTGGGACTATGTCACAGGACAGGATTAGCTCAGAGGAATCCAGTTCAACAAAGAAGATGCTTTGTTAACCACTGGGGCCGTTCGACTCTAACAACAGCGATAAAGCAACAGGGTTTTCTGGGGAATGATGTCCGACAGCAGTATCCACACCAGGAACACACAAGTAATATTATAGACAATAAACTACAACCCCCACAAAGCACTTCCGCAGCGCTCAGGAATACCACTGCCAAAACGCGACGGAGGATGCGTAGAAAAACAAAAGTGAATCGTCAGTAAAGTTAACGTTCATGCAAATGCGCATATTTCTGTGATATCGATAAAGCCCACAAAAATCCAGCTAGTTAGCCATAAACCAGTGGAAGGCAAAGAAACGATCTGCTGTTCTGATAGATACGTATAAGTCGCAAGTTTCCTGGCACTTTGACGGCAACAAGCACCCAACCCCCTCTGAAATCATTTACAAGCCATTTTACGCTTCTTTGCGTTAAAGTATAGAGTTTTAACAAGACATCTTTTGAAACAAACACTTTTTATTTCAGTCTGTTATAGTTCTGCTCACTGACATTAAATTATTTGACTCGTAACTTAAGTAAACACTTACCTCCTTTGTGTAGCTGGTTTCCGAGCTGACGACGACAGGGCAGTTCGTTTCCGACTACTGTCCTCTTGCGCGTGCTCAGTACTTTCTCCACGCCTAATACTAAAGCTAACAAGCTTGCTATTAATACGCTTACAGCAGTTTGGATTGTGGGACAATTCTGTTGGACAAAGGTTGAAAACACATCCCTGACCGCGGTCATACCTTTTTTGACGGTGTATATAAGTTTTTTTTTTTTTTTTTTTTTAAATCATGTTCATTTATTTATTTTTCAAAACAATGTCATGCTTTAGTTAGACAATGATCCGCAGGACCAGATTGGCAGAATGTAATCAAACTGATTAGATAGGCATCAAACTAGCTAGCTGACATATGAAGCAGACACCAGAAATTGAAAAGAAAAACAAATACACCTTCTTTAAAAAAAATGTGCACAGGCAACATACTATGACATTTTATAACCCCACAATAACATGCCATTAATTTGTATAAACCCAAATAATCCCGACAATGAGCAAACCTTGATTATAAAAAAGTTAAAGTATAACTGGAACAATAATTAGATTATCTGAATTAGAATCAGATTTTTAAAGACCATTCTAATCACCCAGAATGTTTTCTCTGTATATGTGCACATACATTCACCCAAAGATGCTACATTTACTCAGATGTTAGTACATAAGCGCCCATATGATTGATTCACACCGCTTGCCTCATTTTCCACAAACTCTTCATTTCACCACCCCTTTCTCATCTGTAGCAAGGAACCAACACTACAAAGACAGAAAAAACTGGACACTTTCCGTTGATTCAAGAGGCAAGTTTTTATTGCAGTTTTATGTCAATGTTAAACTATTCCACAGGGTAATATAATGTGGTGAACGTGATTACAATGAAGTTTACCAATGCAGCACAGAATAGAATAGATTCCTTTATTGTCATTGCACAGCGTACCATGAAATTAATTAAGAAGGCACTGACAATAAAAAAGCAGGATATACTTAAGTAAACTGTGGCAGCATGGAATGCCAGTGGTCTTAGTTGGTCTTAAATGATTCCCAGCAACTGCAAAGCGACTGAAATTGAGAGAATAATGACTCCAAATAAGCCAATGTATCCATAGACACCACGCATCCTCTTTGCTGGATCTAAAAAATAAAAACACATTCAAGTCAGGATAAAACATAAATAAAGTGTGCATCACAGACCAGGTTTGTGTAAACTGTAACTCAAAGATTAATCATTGATGTTCCTGATTAAAGTTATTGCGAAGGTAGTCAATATGGTTGTTAATATTTTACAGGCTGAAAAGTTACATGCACCTGTTCCTTCCCTCCGAGTTTCATTTTTATGTTATCGTGTAATGGTAAGGATTCTATGTTTTTTTCCTTCTTCAAAATTCTAAATCAGGTTCAAGAACTCCAGGCTTTCAATTACCAACAGTGACTGTGACATCAGCATTAGAATGTTCGTATTTGTGACCTTACACTTTAAAGGGCAAAGACTACCTGCACATGGGAAGATCCTGTACATCTAGAATTCTTACACATTTGACACTGTAAATGAAAACCCACAGAAGAGGAAATGGAACTGCAACACCCAATGGTGAATTTGCAATTCTTTGGCACTCTGTTGCATAAATTATACCACTGTGAGGTTTATGGCACAGGGCAGTGTGTGCTAGTTGGTCACAGGGCAAAGTCCCCATAATTGCTATTGTGTCATTTACACAGGAAAAAAAAATGTTTGAGGCCGAATATCCTGGTAACAAAAGAAGCTATTGGCCTATGTGCCGTTGATACAAATGCAGCTGTACTTGTGTAGAAACAAACAGTAGAAATGAGAAGGGTCTTACCACCAGTGTAGTATCCCCAGGCATAGGAGAACCTGCTTGTGACCCAAATGGCCCCCAACACTGCAGCAGCAGTCTGAGAAAAAGAGAGGAAAAGTGGGAGGTAGAGCAGGATGGAAACAGAGAGAGAGAGGAAAAGAGGGGGGTAGAGAAGGATGGAAAGACAGAGGAATAGAAGGAGGTAGAGAGGGATGGACAGAGAGAGGAAAAGATGGAGGTAGAGAGGGATGGAAAGAGAGAGAGATGGAGAGGGAAGTAGAGAGGGATGGAAGGGTACACAGAGGGTGAAAAAACTGCCAGCCAATCCTATCCTATCATGATAGTTTCATTACATCACATGCATTTAGTAGACTCTCTTAACTAGAGCGACTTGCACAAATATTTACATAACATCCATTTATGCAGCTAAAACCTAGCTTAAGGGTGTGTACTACCTTTGGCCTTTAGGTTACAAGACCAGTTCCTTGCACGTTATCATATTCGAATCTCTTCAACGTTATCATATTCTAATCTCTTCAACGTTATACTACACTGGCGCCATATGAAATGTGCTAATGAAAGGCCCTCTATAGAATAACTCAATTTTATAATAATGTTCTGCTTTTCACTAAAATAGAGTTTTTGATCAAGTTCATCTATGCAGGAGCTAACACCAATTTCGACAAACCATTTTTAACAAACCTGCATACATTATTGTGTGGGATTACCAAGTTTAACAAAAATCGCGTTGAATTTTTAGAAAAGCACGAAAAATATGCTTTATTCAAAGTTGTGTGGCCTCCTAATGCACTGGCAGTGTGTCAAATACAGAAAAAGTGGAATCGATTACATGGAGCCACAAACTTTCACACACAGATTGGCACAAATGCGCATGCAACAAACATACGCACCGGGTAGACTAGGGCCGCGATAGTCTGGAACACCAGCCACTGCGGGTAGACTTCCAGGGTGTTTTGATGAGCTCTCTGGATGCAGTTGAAAACCTGTTCCTTGTTACTGTACATCGTGGGATACTGCACAAGACAAGATTTAAAGAATTTAATTTGAATTAGCTAAGCAAGTTTACATGGAAGATTTATTTTAGCTTCAGATCTCACAAATACTTTGACCTAGGGAACGATCAGACTGATTGAAGGATTAACGCTAATTTATCTTGGCAGTTTGAAGAGTGAGCGTCTCTCCTTCTCGAGCGCTGGTTGCGATGGCCGAAAATTAAGTATAATAGTCAGTTGGCCGATCTATCTGAGACGTTTGAAATAGAGCAGAGATTAGAAGAAATCCGCCGATGGGCCGATGCTTGTCAGACGTTATGAATAGAATGCGACGTTACGATCTCAGGCCGATGTCGGCGAGACTTACGTGTACTATATGGGTAGCAACACATTTTCATCTGTTTAAAAGTTACAGCTAACTACAGTTATAAAATTAAAACATGTAATAAAACAGTGAATTATATAATGTAGGTAGTAAGCAAAATCCCCATCAGACAGTTCTATCTGGCAGTTGGTGTTTACGGCATGACGGTAATACAAACGTTAGATAATAGTTTTAATTGAGGAAGATAAGACGATAAAACTAGCGTTTTTCTAACATTAGCAAGCGATAATAACACTGGACCTTGCAACTCTCCTTCGTTCATTTCATTTACTAGTGTGACATGTAATGTACCAGGGCCAGTCTTAATGTACCGACAACCTGACATGAACCTAACTTACCTTAACGTCGTATTTCTTTCTCGCTCCACCAACCTTCATAGCTAGATACGACAACATGATCCAGCTATATAAATATGTCAATATGACATAGCCAAAACTAGACGGAAGAATATCCAGTATTTCCATCGCAAAGTCAAATTAACACAGTATCTCTAAACTGTAGAGAAGTTTGAACTCGGATTCTGCACTTTGCAATTGTCTACTTAGCTAAACAAACAGGGAGGATTGGGATACTGTGGCTCCAGGAACTTGAAACGCGGGCAAAAGTCAACCCTCAGCTCTCGCGATGAATGCAGAATTTTACTCTCTAGGGGCGTGAGTGATTGTGGTTTCATTTACATATTTCTGTATATAATACCCAAAGGTGAATAACTCGTTGCTGTGAAGGTGCGGGGTGCATACCCGTAATAACTAGGGTAAACAAAAAAAATTAAATAAATAACGACCAGATTAAGCCAACATTGCTGGCTCAAAAAACTGCTTGTCATTCTGCTTTCAACCGAAACCAAAAGAACAACAGAAGAACAGAAGATCTGGAATTTTCCAGTCCTTTCGGAACGCTGTGATAGGTTGAACACTGAGAGCACGACCAATGGGAAGCCTGGTGGTGACGCGTGTATATCTGGTGTATATCCTCACATTCTATCTATTCACTGACAATTAGTTCTAGGAAATCTCGCAGTTGCATAACCTTCGAAACCGTTGTGCATCAATTGTAAAAAAGTCGCTAGCCATACCTACAAGATTATCCTTTTAAATCTGTATTCGCTGAACTTATTGACGACTGAATTGTACGAATGGCAGTAAAAAGCAACTCCTTTCAGGAAAAATTCGAGCTGACTCAAAAAACTGAGAAAATATCTTCGGTGGCAGATCCCATCAACGCACGGTAAATTGTTGTTTTATTGAATTAACGGGTGGCTTGCTTACATATTATCAGCGAGTTAACTAGGCTGGCTACCTAACTGTAAAGCCGAACTTTTAGTCTAATTCATATTTTGTTATTGTCTGAATGGTGCTAGCTAAGTTTACGTTAGATCTATTTTACTTGTGTATCGATACCAGCTTCTCTATTAATGACGTTAAAACTAGCGAAAGGGTCATATATTCAGGTGGCGTATAGCTTATCATGGCTAGGCTATATTAGCTAGTTATAACGTTGGAACTAGTTTAGCTGTAAAAGTAAAATGCAAGATTGGACGCATCTTAATATTAGGACATAGGCTTACTCAGCTAACGTGTAAAATTCCGCAAACGTCGTATTATTATGTATGTGATATAATATATAATTCTATTGTTATTATTGTTTAAATACCTAAGTGCGCTGTGTTTTGTGTTGTTAACGTTTGGAAGCTAGTCTGTTTAGCTAGCGCTAACCTTTAGAGAAGTAGCTGCGGTATGGAAAAATCCAGAATCTTCTGGCTGTAGTTCCTCAGGTGACATATAGAGGGCTGTTGAGTAAGCGGCTAAATTTTCGTCTGTTTTCTATCTAGGGAGGGCGCACCATTTACGGAGAACACCGCCGCCGGGTTTCCCCATGAGATAATGGATGAAAAAATTAAAGGTAAGAATAACTATTCTTTTTTTTTTTTTTTTTGCAGAAATATAGTCAATTGTGTCATTCAGGTGAGTTGTCTTATAGGAATGCTGCTGCCTTTTTTGTGGGACAAAGGACTTGTATTTTACACAGAATTAAGTACTCATGCAAGGTTTTTTTTTATTTTTTAATTTTTAATTTTAAGTGGCTGTATTTTTGGAGAGCTGTTGAAACAAAAGTTACCTGAGATGGCACATTCTCCTGGCCACTTCTCACATTAGACATCGACACCAGAATTCCCCTCCACCCACACAGCGAGTGGTGATTACATTTGCATACAGAGTAAAGGACTGATAGGCTGTTTGACTGTTTGTGATTGCTGCCCTTGGTGCTTGTATGTACGGGTTTGAATGTTTACAGAGGACAATTGGGGGGGGGGGGGGGGGGGGGGCAGGGGCAGGGGCATTCCTCACCCATTCTGCCCATTTCCTGTTGTGAAGGAACAAAGCACTCTGGCTCCTCATTCATTGTATCGTTAAGGAGTTTGATTTGTGGATTGTTGACGTCCTGAATGCGTGATCAATCAGTGCTGCGGGTCATGTGATTCGCAGATGCTGAGAAGCGCAGGGCGGGGGAGGGGACTGGACCACAGAACCCACCGCTGCGGCGAGCGGGGGGATGGCTGCTGGACGAGCGGGACGGGTCCTCCGCCTCGGACCGAGGCTGCCGCTCCAGGTCCGTCTCCACGACAACCCGCTCCCGCTCCCGCTCCAGCTCAAGCTCCGTCAGCAGCGGGAGCAGCTACAGCTCGGGTCGCCATGGCGACCGGAGGAGGAACCGCAGGAGGTCGTACCACCACAGCAGCAGCAGCTCCAGGTCGCGCTCCCGGTCCCGGTCGCGATCGAGGCCCCGCCCTCGCTGCCACCGGGCCCCCGCCCGCTCCCGCTGTTGCCGGGGGCGACGCCGGTCCCCGCCCCGCCGCTACAGGGCCCGCTCGCGCTCCTACAGCCCCTCCTACTCGCCCGTCCGGCGACACCGGCTCAGGAGCCCGCCCCGATCCCGGTCTCGATCCCGGTCCAGGTCCCGGTCCGGAGGGCGCAGGGTGTACGGCTTCGTGGGCAGGAGCAGGTTCCGCCTGACCTTCTCCCCCGAAAGGCGGTCTCGAACCCGCAGCCGCTCCAGATCCCGGTCGCCAGACAGGACCAGCATCCATCTGAGTCTGCAAGGTGAGTGTTAACATCGGAGCCGGTGAGCATGGTCTCAGTTTCCCCCTCAGATCAGGGAATAAGTACAAGTTAAATTACTTTATTAGGAACAAATGATCATGGTTATTTATCAGTTTGTTTTGAAATGGAATTGACCCAAGACCTGGAAGACATATTTATTTTCAGACACGGCCAGGCCATGTAGCACAGGTAGAAAGCTTTGGGTGGGAGGGGAGGTCACAAGTCTGGTCCACAGTGTTGGATAGTTTCTGTTGGCAGTGTTGGCGCCCCCTGCTGGTGAGGTGCTCTCCATCTGCTCAAGCTGTGAAAGTGGGTTGCCAGAGCTGGAGTGTATCCAAATGGAGGCTGCATGGGTACAAGTGTGATATGTAAACCATACAAAAGAGGCGAACAGTCCTTATTAGATTTTAATTTGTGTGCTGCCCCCCCCCCCCCCTCCTCCTTTCAGAAAAGAGGCAGCTTCTGCTCATCGCCAGAGAAAACGCAGCCAGGGCCCTGGGGGTGGAGGAGGTGGCCCTGCCAGCGAGCGTCAACGCGGTGCTGGAGGTCCAGGAGGAGCCCGCGCTCGGGGATCGGGTGAGACCGGGGGGCTCCGCCCTCAACAGCCTGAGGGAGGTGGGTATCGCCGGCCGCCGGAGGCCTACCGTAAACAGGAAGTAGAGTTTACGAGCGAGATGAGATGAGATGAGAGGCGTTTACAGCAGGGATCTCGGACTCCGGTCCTGGAGGGGCGGCGGTGTCCGCTGGTTCTCGGGTGCCTTCCGCTGTTTAAATTGCTTTGAGTCGGGTCGCTGATTGGCGAAAGACTCTGCGCACCTAGTTTACGAGGAATGAATTGGTTGCAAATTGAAAGGAAACTGCAAATCTGCTGACACTGAGACCCTCCAGGAAGGGGAGTTTGCAGCACAGATCTAAAGTAAACACAGTTCAGCTACTGGGAACACACAGACCCCACGGCAGTCATATTTTAAATGGCCACCAGGGGGAGCTGGAACTACACATTTGTCTTCAACCGCTCACTGAGTTCCGGTGCCTTGTTAAGTTCAGCTCAATGCCTTTGACGGATCTGGCACTGCTCTACCCAGCAGTCCGTAGTACAGAAACTTCCAAGCTGTTCACTAGCGTATCAGCATCACTGTAAAGCAGAGATCTTGAGTTAGGCTAGGTCCGTTCAGAAAGGGCACTGGGAAGATTCAGTGTCAGCTGGCAGTTTCTAGAGTGATCTATAACACTTACATTTCAGCAGATTTTCTTTTCCAGACTAGCAACTTGCTAAAGTGTGTACAGGATCTTTTGACGAAGAACAGAGGTAACGACATCCAGTTTTCAGCACGAAAACCACTAGCATAAACAGACAAACCGTTGCATACCGTGCATTAACCAACAAAGCTGAGTGCCACTGTTTTCCTTGCACAGGGTATTTATCTATCCAGGTTACTGAGAGGGCTAATCTGTTTGACCAGTCAGGGAAGCTCAGTGAGGTCATCATCAGGCTGAGCGGGGTTGAAACGATGTGCATAACTGACGATTCACCAGACCTGTTTGATTTCAGACACTTGCTCTCACACCCCCAAGGTGCACAGTCACGGACGTAATGCCTGAAAGGGTTTGTGATTTAATTTCTCTATTATATTAAAACAAATTTTTTTTTTTACTTTTACTGCGAAGCGATGACAGACATGGAAATGTATTATCTAAACGGCTTGCCTCTTCTCTGTGTTTCGCATGCTCTGTAATCAAAAGATCTGCAGTATTTATTTATTTATTTATTAAAGTTGTGTATCTCTAAACCCCAGTCCCTTTCTCCAGGTATGCAGCATTAGCGTTATGTCCTCTGCCTCTTATCTCTGTCTCTGTAGATCACATGACAGTGGCCATCACCTCATGAGGCCTGTCCAGGGAGAATGAGGTGGCAGCCTGTGTGGCTGTGCGTGACGTCATGGGTTTGTGGGTTGCGTTTACTGAGCAGTGATTGGTCTGATCGTAACTACATAGCGACGGCACGCAAATGACCTATACACCCTCATTTTAAGAAAAAGAAACCCTTCATCTGCCTATAGGTTCACTTGCATTTGTGCCCTTGGTCAATCAGCCAAGTTAAAGATAAAGAAGGCTTGAGCTAATTCCACCCATGGTAACACATTAGCCTCCATCTTGACCTGAACTGAGCTGTAATGCATAGTGTTGCTGTACCTGTACATATGAGTGTGTGTGTGTTCACACGTGTGTGTGTGTGTGTGTGTGTAGGGGTTGTGGGGGGGGGGGGGGGGGTTCACATCTGCGTTGTCCCTCAGCAGAAGTTTTCCGTCTGCAAGCTGAAGAACTTGTGTTCAGACTGCGTTTTAGTGACTATTCCCGTCGAAGAAACCCAGCTCCTGTGCGCTTCAGATAAGTGTGTAAATTTGTCTGGAAAAAGGGCTTTAACCTTCTATCCAGACAGACCGGTGCCTTTTTTGGTTTGTATGAAATTAGATTATCATTTTTATTTTTTCATGTTTTGGTTCTACCATTCAGAGCGTTAGGCGGTAGGTCTCTGAACATTTTTGTGTCGGCGAGGATGTTGCTCAGGCATGTTGTGAATCAGGCTCCCATTGGCCGTTGGGAGACGGTTGCCGAGGTTTCCACATTTATGGAAGAGCTAGAAGAACAAACACTACCTTATAAAGCCTCTTTTGTTGCATAACAAAATATTTCAGCTGGCTTACTTTGTTTTGAAGCAGAAAATGTGTGTTTGTGAGAGCCAGCAAGTATTTGCTTGTGAGTTAACCTGGTGAAAATGATCAAAAAGGAAAAATGTGAAGTCCGTATGACATCTTGACAGCTGTGAGGTGTAATCGAATGCATCAGCTCTCTGGTGCGTGTGCGTGTTGCCTTCTCTAATCCGTTATAATCATAATTTATCAGCCAGTACCGAGTTTTAAGATGTACGAGCAGCAGAAACAGACACAAGCTTAATGTTATGGTGCAGCCTCCTCTCAGCATGGCCATGGATCTGATGCACCTTTAAAAGTGTGGGTAGGCAGCCTTGTGAACGTGCATGAGGTCACTTCCTGTCCCGGTCTGAATCTGTGTCCGTCTCTGTCTCTGTTCTCTCTGCAGAATTACGAGCAGACTGATGCAGAGCAGGAGGTCGCCTGCCCCAAAATGTCCCCCAAGAACAAAATCTCCTTCAGCATAAATGTGAGTGACACGCTTTTTAAAATTTAATTCACTTTTTTAAAAGAGATGTTTAATACGATCTCACTGAATCTTTCAAAAAGACTACTTTAAGTCTTATTTTGTTAAACAAGTCTTAGCCTACATGGCGATTTAAAATTTTTTTATTAGTGGCAAAGCCATAGTACACATCTGATGATGTAAGTTTCCTGTTTATTGCATCAAAATCATATAAATGGATTAGCAAGATTTTTTTATTGATGCTGATGATGTTTTAAATCGGATTTTGCTCCTCGGCCTTGCGATGGCCGATCGCGGGTTTTGACGGCAGTGTGTTCTCGCTCCCCTTTTCCTTCAGAATTCGGTGGCCAGGCCAGCGGCCGGCAGGTCCTCGAGCAGTCCGGAGAAGACGACGACCGTCCGGTCAGACGGCGCGACCGGCCAGAACCCGTACGGTCACTGGGTCCCCGTAAAGGCCCGGTCGTTCCCGCTCTCTGCTTCCAAACGCTCGCCCACAAAATCGCAGTAGCACGGTCGCATGAAAGGACTCTGTAAATACTGTAACATAGTTTGTATATAGGGCACACGTGTATGTTCCGAGTGTTGGTGGGGGGGTGGGAGGGTGGGGGGGTGGGGGGCGGGACGGAAATATATGGTTTCAATTTTAGATGTTTTCTTTCAGATGTAAAGTCCTTTGTGTGCACG
Source organism: Anguilla pacifica (assembly GCA_039654925.1). NCBI lineage: Eukaryota > Metazoa > Chordata > Actinopteri > Anguilliformes > Anguillidae > Anguilla > Anguilla pacifica. The sequence goes on along the minus strand of CM077284.1, from coordinate 81,182,620 downwards.
GAGGACCTCAGGATTTTGCACAGGTGGGAGTCACTTCTTTTTGTAGAGTTTTTCCTGTGGCATTTGTCATATCTCTTGTTTTGTGAAGAGCTCAAATAAAGATATTTGTGAAATACTAAAGAGGGTTTTGAGGAATCTGTTCATTCATTGTTCCATTGTTCATGTTGCTGGTAAGGGGAGCATGTCCGGTGGTAAAAATATCTGACACGCAGTTCTGTCGATTTTATTTTGCACCCTCAGAATCCACACCTTTGACTTTAACCCCTTAAACCTCACTTAAAATCCATGGCTTTTTAAAAGAATCCCCCTGTTTTAACTATCTTTAAAATTATATGTGGTACAGACATGGTTCAAAGCTGCAAATAAAGAGGACATTTGTACCAAAATGACCAAATCCCCTGATCCTATGGGAGTCTCACTCCGTAAACATACAGGACATATCTATTTTGAAAAACAACAAATAAATACAAAAATCGTTTGGTACTTTCTTTATTCTGTAGTGATTATATGTGCTTCTGGTACTGGACGAAACCAGATTTATTTTTCCAGTCGTGCCCCAGGATGTATAGAACATGATGGGTAGATCTAAAAGCAGGCAGGGAAATGCATGAAAACACTTTCAGCTTAAAGGAAATGATACATAATGAATAATGACTTTTGCTAGCCTGTATAAAACGAGCAGATTGATTGCTAATGGGTCAGAGGGGGGATTTTAGCGATATCAACACCATCACTGTCATATTAGCAGTTGTTCGACTTGTGGACAGTTATTGGATTATAAAACAGAATGATCATCAACCTGGACTGTCAATTTTGGCCCTCCTTTGGAGAAGGAGACTGCCTTGTTATTTATTTCATTATCTTGTTATAGTGGCTTTATTGATCAAGACAAGTTTTTTGCATCGAAGTGCAAAGAGTCTACAACGGTGTAAGTGTTGTGTTACAGCTGTGCACATTCAATTAGTGAAAGCAATAATTTGGGAGAATGCTATGTTTAAATGATGGCGTCTAATTGGAGCTATTAGAAATTAACATGGATGCAGTGAAAATCCTACTTAGTAGTTTACAACAGTGTCAACATAATTCCGGTTGAATTTTTTGCAGTTCCATTGCCCTGCCACTAGATGTCAGGTTTGTGACGCTTAACTGAGGCAAGTGTGGCAACTGCCCTAGTTAAGTCATGAGCATACGTGTGCTGGCAGTTCAGAAGTTACCCTTGTTTGATTCCTGCCATCCAATTCAATAAACCTAATGCAGAACATTGTAGCAGTTCAAAAGAAACTGGCCTAAAGCAATAGGTACACTGAAAAAAAATTGCACGTGGACACACGTCACTTATGTACACCTCGTAGAAAATGGTGCCTTATTTTGATGAAATGTTAGAATCTTCACAGATATCTATATAAATTATCTGATAGCTTTCCGCACCTACGCCTGTATAAAATGCTGTGTTTTGGCAGATCTGCTTTGTTTGCTGAAACAAAACCCCAGCACACAAGGGCCGATTGTTTAGCAACACCCCGCTACAAGTCTTTGAACATGTTGGTTCCTGAACTACCCGGAGCGAACTCGCAGGTTTCATTAAAACTCATTAAACTGGCTCTGTGTATTGGAGGGGCTGATCAAAGCAAGTACTGAACTTAATTGCCAAATTGCAATTCATTTCGGGCGCATCTTCTCCGTCTGACGTTTTTCGCAGACTGGCGTTCTGCTCTGACAGCCAGCTGGCACCCGCCATGGCAGCGTTGATTAATTGCCACGCAAACGGTGACGGCCCGCGTTTTCGCGGTGTTCGCGGCTCGTAATTACAGTTCGGGGTGGTGAATCCAAAACCAGACTGTCTAGTCGCGCTTCTCTTTGAAGGCGCGCGCTCGCTGAGCCGGTGAGTAGGTGGTAAAATGGTCGAGTCCCGGACAAAACCGTGCTGACCACCAGTTGCGCGCGACCGGTTCCGCGTGCCGGTTCTGCCAGAAATGTTATCGACCTGCGGCGGGAGGCGGCAAGCTAACCGGGTCTGGCATTCGTCTTCGTCAAATTGGCAACCTAGTCAGACTCAAGAAAACAAGATGTGGCGCGTCAGCTGTATTCAGCTGCTTTAATTTATGAGTTAAAGTGCCAAGTAGGCTAACAGCAAAAACCAGCAGACCCTACAGCTCTCCAGGACCAGGGTTGAAGACCAGTGTGCAGGGATATTTATTTGAGAGAAATTGAGAGCAACTCCAGGAGAGCAAAATCCTGAAGATTTGTGTGGGATTTTTGTTGAAAGTGGGTTTTGGGGAAGGGGAGTGGGGGTATTTTTTAATAAATATTTAGGGGGAGATAGATTTCAAAATACCGTATCCTGCAACGGCAACCCTGACCAATTAATCTCTTCCGTCCACTAATGAAGTGAGTCTCAGTATCATATTCCTTTCCACCTTGACACTCCGGTAGGGCCTACGCATGCAGGCTTTCTCATTTCACCACATCACCCAGTCTCTCAAGTACACCAACTCTGTACACCAACACCAGCTCACTTGTAGATCAGACTACAGCAAAATGTCTGACTTACGGACACAAACAGCTGTCGGGTTGTGATTCAGAAACTCCTCAGACAATGTATCTAAAGTTGTAAGGCGTTAACAAGATGGGGCTGACTGTATAATTAAGGGCTGAAGTTGGCATGGGCCACAGAAACTGATACTGACTGGCACGATTGGAATGAGCCCCTCCACCCCCCCTCCCCTCCCAAGAAAGGCTGCCAATTGAAACCCATTGTGACAGGGATCAATTCCCAACCAATAAAAACCTGGTTAAGAAGATATTTTCCGCAATGACAGTCACTCATCACCACCAATCAGGAAAGCCTTGGCTGGTGCTAGTCCAGCAAATGCAGAATGAGGAACTTGTGCAAAAAAAAAAAAACATCCAAATAGATCTGTCAACAGTCATTGCTTACTGAGCTCATTGTTTGTCCTGAAACCACATGACAGACAGAACTGGATACAGGGAACACTGGAACCATGCTATTGGCCAATAAGGCTGCAGGTGCATTCAGGAAAATTATGTCGTTTGTTTTCCACTACATATAATCACTTCCCGTTCATGTGTTCTAGTAAAAACGGCAGGTGTAGTAGCCCCCTGCCATTACTTCATGTTACTATTCTACAGATGCTGGACTTCTGTTCAGACAAACCCTGTTCTGTGGCCATCTGAAGTTCACGTTATTGATCGTGTGATCGATTGATGAACTAATGTACAAGGGTCTGGTCAACCGCCCGTATCTGCAATTTATTGCCCTTTCAAATGCGTGTTGTTTTGTTAATGTCTTGTGTGCCCGCGTGCGCACACACATAGATACACACGCACGTACGCACGCACGGAAGTGCACAAAAACACACAAACACGCACACGTGCACAAACACACGCGCACACAAACAAATACACTCCAGCAGACTTTCAGTTGTCGCATCCATCTTAATTAAATGTAAGCCTACGACATGACCAAACACAGATAAAATCTGGTGGGTGGCAGTGTAGTATAATGGGCAAGGAGCTGGTCTTGTAACCTAAAGGTCGCAGGTGCGATTCTCCGGTAGGACACTGCCACTGTAACCCTTGAGCAAGGTGCTTAACCTGCATTGCTTCAGTATATATCCAGCTGTATAAACTGATGCAATGTAAATGCTATGTGAAAAGTTGTGTAATTCGCTCTAGATAAGAGCGTCTGATAAATGCCTGTAATGTAATGTACTGTAATGTACTGTACTGTAATGTAATGTACTGTAATGTAATGTACTTTACTGTAATGTAATGTGGTGTACGGTAATGAAATGTAATGTAATATACTGTAATGTACTGTAATGTAATGTAATATACTGTAATGTACTGTAATGTAATGTACTGTAATATACTGTAATGTGCTGTAATGTAATGTACTGTAATATACTGTAATGTAATGTACTGTAATGTAACAGATAAAATCTTGAGCTCAGGAGCATTCGGCAGCGGGAGGACCGAGGCGGCCGTATCAGAGAGAGCCGGCTGGCCCGTTACGGGGCCGTAAACACGAGGTACGGCCCGGCGGGCCCCCGCCCTGTCATCTCCGCGCGTAAGCACAGGGCTCCCGTCTGAGTCCCGCCCCTGCCTGGCAAAAAAGCGCCCGCTCATCTTCCCGTCACGGGCCGGAGGCACTCTCAGCCTGAAACGACGCAGCTACACCTCCAGCCCTGACATCCGATCCCCCAGCCTGTTTACACGCCATGTGAGATAAGCATGTAAAAAAAACATTCAGCCACAGGGGGAACTTCAGTCCCTAAATCGGGAACATTCTGGAAAAACCACAAACGCATCTTGACACATCTGCCCCCCCCCCCCCCATTTTCTTATAAAAAAGCACTTTTTTTTTGTTTTTTTTGTTTACAGGCCCAGCACAATGCACCCCATTGTAAGGAGGATACAGAACGCCCTTTCAATTAAGCTTGAGAAAAATGCTACAAGTCGCCCCTCGCAGGCAAACTTCATTTGATGTTAGCCTCTCTCGTAATGCCAGGGACACCGAGCCGCTATTTGGGCTCATCACATGAATTTAATTATCATTCAAAGGCACTTCACAGCGGCTCACAGCCCATTCTGATTTACAACAGAGGGGGAGAGAAAAGAAAGAAAGAAAGAAAGAAAACACACAAAAAAAAAACACCCCAGGTTCTGTCTATACATCATCCTTGAGACGAAAACGGTCGCTTCAGACGCCGTTCACCCGAATCAATCTCGGCCCCGTGACAATAGCCATTCACCTGTCGCGAGCGTGGGGGTTTTGTAAGGGGGAGGGGGGGGGGGCGGCCTCTCTGATGGTGTAACAGTACCTGCGAGACGCGCCAGGTGACTGTAAGGTAAGTAGGCCGGAGAGAACGAGGGCTGGCCGGGAACTTGGCCCTCCGACAAGCACTTTTTAAAATTTTTCGGTGAACCTAGACCCCGCCCCCCCCCCCGCCCCGCCCCCCCGAGCTGCGAGCTGAAGAAGGACCTTTCCTTCAGGAAGGCCCCGCCCCACAGTGAGCAAAGCACTTACTGTACCCCCTCCAATCACAGCTCACGTTCAACAATCCAACCATTCCCACACACTGGGGCTACCAGACCATCCATTTGTAATGCTGTGTAAAGCCGCCTCCTCCCTTCGCCCCCTCCCCCCCCAGAAACACAGGTCTGGCTGAAAAGCAGCATGAAATTGGGCTCAAATATCAAAAGAGCCTCCCCCCCCAAAACCATCGCCTAAATGCACAATGTAGGACATCACAAACAACTTACGTCACCAATTTTTCACATGCAAGTCAGATTTGCTCCCTCTTCCCTCCCTCCTCCCTCCACCACACCATATCCTCTCAGGCTTGTTATGAAAAAATAAAAAATAAAAAAAAGATGCTAACCGGCGGGGGGGGGGGGGGGGGGACATCTGACTCGTGTTTACGACGTTTCACGAGGTTTCATTTGGGCTATCGCGCACGGGAAGATGAAACGGGACCCCCCCCCCCCCCTAGTCTGTGAGTAGTACCCAGGCGCTCCCCTAGAGGGCGCCAGAGGCGCACCGGAGACGGACAGGGCTGGAGCGGCGCGCGGTGGGAACTCTCCTGGGTAAACTGATCTCCTCTCAGGTCACAAGCCTGCACGGGGGCTGCCATATCGCTGGGAGGCTCACAGCATTCAGATGCAGCTGATAAAGGTTGCGCTCAGCGTGCGTGTGAGTGTGTGTGTGTGTGTGAGTGTGTGTGTGTGATGAGAGGCTCACTGCTCTCAGATGCTCAGATAAAAGTTACGCTCAGCGCTGAAACTGTTTCTTCTTTATTCCCCTCCCCACCTCCACAGCTGAAGCCTCTTCACTGTCAACACCAAGCTGCCATGACACAATCCCCCCCCCCCATCCACAACATAACACCACTCTCTCCACACCCTGCCTTCTCTCTCTCACGCACACTTACACTCACCCTCACACAGTCACACTCAGTCTCATACACTCACACACACATAGGCATGCATGCGCGCACACTCTCACACACACACACTTACACTCACCCTCACCCTCACACAGTCACACTCAGTCTCATACACTCACACACACAGTCACACTCAGTCTCATACACTCACACACACATAGGCATGCATGCGAGCACACTCTCACACACACACACACACACTTACACTCACCCTCACACACAGTCACACTCAGTCTCATACACTCACACACATGCATGCACACTCACTCACACACACTCTTACACTCACTCTCTCTCACACACACACACACAAACTCTATCTCCACTCTTCCGATTATCAGTTAGTCACAAGATCTTCCCTCTCCCTCTCATCAGAATGGAATCTTATCAAATCTGTTTCTGTAAACCAAACCCACGCCACATGAGTCTTCCAAGTTTTATTACACAAAAAAAAAAAGATTAAAAGCCATCAAGGGGAACACTGCAGGGGAAGATACCACTCACCACATCTGTACAGAACAAACAGCAAAAAAAAAAAACAACACAAAAACACACATCTTTAGCATCTCTCTCCCTCAGACCAGCCTTCCGCAGCTCCAGCAGCTAGCCCGCGCGCTACAATCACAGGGTGGGGTTTCAAATGGGAGGCTGCAGACAAACGCTGCTGCTCTGTCTGTTCTCCAGGTCTGCTCAGGGGTGTAAGAGAGGGGCAGTTCCCTAAGGGAGGAGGGCAGTTCTCTGATGGAAGGGGGCTTTTCTCTGAGGAAGGGGGCAGTTCTCTGATGGAAGAGGACAGTTCTCTGAGGGAGGGGGCAGTTCTGTGAGGGAGGGGGCAGTTCTCTGAGGGAGGGGGCAGTTCTGTGAGGGAGGGGGCAGTTCTCTGAGGGAGGGTGGGGGAATTTCTCTGATGGAAGGGTGCAGTTCTCTGAGGGAGGGGGCAGTTCTGTGAGGGAGGGGGCAGTTCTCTGAGGGGGGGGGGGTTTCTCTGATGGAAGGGGGCATTTCTCTGAGGGAGGGGACAGTTCTCTGAGGGAGGGTGGGGGCAGTTCTCTGAGGGGGGGTGGGGACAGCTCTCTGAGGGGGGAGGGGGCAGTTATCTGAGGGGGGGGGGGCGGGTGCCGAATCAGACGGCCGTGCCCCTCTCCAGGTTCTGCTTGATCTCGGCCGTGTACTTCCCGTAGAAGCGCTCGGCCTTCTTGTTGAACTTGGCGTTGCGCTCGTTGATGTAGTCGATGTCGGCGTCGTCGTTGTAGGCCCTCCGCCGGCTGTACTTGGCCCGCTTCTCAATCCTGCCGCCGGCAAATGAGAATGAGCGAGCGGCCAGCGTCACCCCCCCCCAAAGCACCAATCACATTCGCTCTTACTGAAACGCAGCCGCGCGGGAGGCTAGGCCCAGCACGTTAACGCACGCGTCGACACACACACACACACACACACACACACACACACACGCTTTGAGAACGGCGTGTGTGGAGGAATCTGTGAAGCGGACAGTTGTGACAGAGAGAGCGAGGATCTTGTGCTTCCCCCGGTGTGATGACATCACAGCTCTTATCAGGCTCTTGACACTGAGGCTGCTGAGAGGGTGGGACACATCCTGCAGGCCCCCCACCCACCCCCCCCCCGTGGGCCGCTCTATCAGACACATCTTCACCACTCACATGCTAAACACGCCGCCTTTACATTGTGTGTGTGTGTGTGTGAGTGAGTGTGAGTGAGTGTGTGTGTGTGTGTGTGAGAGTGTAAGTGTGTATGTGTGTGTGACCGTAAGAGTGTATGTGTGTGTTTGTGTGTGTGAGCGGGTGTGGGAGTGAGTGTGTGTGTGAGCATAAGAGTGTATGTGTGTGTTTGTGTGTGTATGTGTGTGTGTGTATGAATGTGTGTGTTGGTATATGTATGTGTGTGTGTTTGTGTGTGTGTGTATATATGAGCGCACACTCACTGTTTCTCCACATCCTCCACCATGCGGTCGATGCCCTCCTTGCTGGGGACGTGTGTGCCGTGGATCAGACTGTTGGAGGTGGGGTGGAAATCCTCACCGCTGTGGGACAGGAAAACAGGAAGTTACATCACTACTGCGCGACAGGAAAACAAGATGTTACATCACTGCTATGGGATAAGAAAACAGGAAGTTACATCACTGTTGCACGACAGGGAAACAGGACGTTACATCACTGCTGTACAATAGGAAAGCAGGATGTTGCATCACTGCTGTGCGACAGGAAAAACTGGACGTTACGGAAACACTGTCCCACATCACCACCCACAGCCACTCCATTAACACCCATACAAACCAACGCTGACAAATACCAATACATAAAAGCTATAAATAAAAAATTCAAAAAATTATTTAAGTACCGTGCCATGGAACACAGCGCTCTCACAAAACAATATATTTATGACGCATGCAGACTCCGCGCTTTGATCCAGGAAGGCTGGTGATTAATGACTCCTCCTCAGAGAACAGGGTGTAATCTGCTTTCCCACTTCAACCTCCATCCAAACAATGCCCCATTAAGCCTCAGCACCCGCATTATAAACCATCTGTATCAAACCATTACACCACCCACTACGGCATCCCACCAGGGCCAAAAGGCCTAACTCGGTAGTTCTACTGAGACCCCGCAGGCAGGACACGGGGGGGGGGGGGGGGGGGGGGGGAGGAGAACGCTGTGACTGTGACTTCAGACATACAGAGAAAAATCTGACGTGTGTCCTGTGCGCAAAATTCTCCAATGCAAAGGGAACCTCTGGCTTAAAGCATGAGAAGATAAGTTTTATCTCAATGATGTCATTATACGTGGGTATATTTGGAGACGCAGATGAGTCCGACGGGTCCAACCACATTTCTCTGTGGTTGGACCCGTTAAATGCATGTCGCACTAATGATCCTAGGACAGAATGTAACCCATTATGACATCTACTTTGGGGCGGAGTTCCCTGTTAGCGCGACGCGCGCAGAAGCGGCCCGGAGGAAACGACCCGGAGGAAGAGGCCCGGACTCACCACTGCTCCCGCTGCTTCTCGTACTCCTCCATGTCCGGCCGGATCTGCTTGGTGAGCCGGTGGTACTGCCGCAGCTGCGCCTCGGCGTAGCCTGCTCGCCAGAGAGCGCCGCCGCCGCCACCGCCGCCGCGCCGGGAAACAGAAAGCAGCCCGTTAATTACCGGAACAAACGGCAGACAGACGCACAGACAGAGGGGGGAAAAGACAGAAAACAAAAAAAACCAGATGACAAAACGATGCCTGCCTCTCGTTAAGAAGGAAACGAGGACACGTCTATTGTTTTTTTTTTCTTTTTTTTGTTCTTTTCTCTTTTCCCGCCCCTCCTCTCCCGCTGCCAGCGGTGTTTCCTCCTCAGAGTCCAACGCTGAATACGGGCCCCAGATGGCGGCCATATTTTGGGGGAGACGCGCCGGAACTGGAGCGGATTAAGGGGGGGGGGGGCGCGATTGATGTGCCGCGGCCGCGTCCGCAGAGGACCCCCCGTCGAGCGTAACCGGGGCGACGGCGCCGAGTGTAACCGGGGCGACGGCGCCGAGCGTAACCGGGGCGACGGCGCCGCGCGGCGGGACGGCTCACCGGAGAAGCCGGGGTCGGGGTTCTTCTTCTTCTTCTTCCTCTCCCAGCGCTCGGCGTCCTCGGCGCTGATCTCCAGCAGCTTCACGCGCTCGTAGTCCTCCCCACGCGCCACGCAGTCCTGCAACACACACACACACGCACGCACGCACGCACGCACGCACACGGTGAGGGCGCTGTGGGGACTGTACTCACTCCACACACACACACACGCGGAGGGCGCTGTGGGGACTGTACTCACCTCACACAAGCACGGTACAGATACACACACACACACATACATACATACATACATACATACATACATACATACATACATACAGGTACAAATACACACACATGCACACACACACACATACATACATACAGGAACAGATACACACTCTCACACACGCCACGCGCGCGCGCACGCACGCACGCACACATACAGGTACAGACGCACACTCTCTCTCTCTCTCACACACACACACACACACAGGTACACACACACACACACACACACAGGTACAGACACACTCACAAACAGGTTCAGATACACACTCTCACACAAACACGAACTCACACACATACACATTATCTCTCTCTCTTACACACACACACACTCCCTCTCATACACACAGGAACAGACATAGACACACACTCACATCATGGAAACAACTACACTCAACCCCCGAAGCACTCACTCACACATCCTGGCAGCAACTATACACTCCCCCCCACCCCCCACCCCCCCCAAACACACAAATGTAGAATATCTACACATGCTTATTATGTGGAGCAGCATTCCACTACAAAACAACACTGTGATAATACGAGAATTAAAAACACTTTTCTCTGACAAAAAGACACGAAAAAAAGCCAAGGACTAAACCTGTGGTTCTGACTCACATGTGCACTAATCCTCGTAAATTCTGATTCTGAAAAACTAGGCAACACATTTCACCACCGTGGGAAATATGATCATCACAGTTAACACCAACCCGCAGGCCGAATCCTGTTGCTGAAACATTCATTCTGACCAATCTCTTATAAATGTGAATACAGCAAGAGACTGTGTTCACATTAATGAGAGAAAGAAGCAGGCTTGGTGGCTCTATGTCTATGTGGGTCAGTTCTCTCAGGAAGAGGCTTCAGATTCGATTCCCAGGTGGGGCCCTGCTACTGTAGCCCTGAAGCTGTATAAATGGATACTATACAAGTCTTGATGCGTGCTATATTTATTTCTTTTATACAGGGCAGCAGAGTAGTATCATGGGTAAGGAACTGGTCTTGTAACCTAAAGGTCACAGGCTCAATTCCCGGGTAGGACACTGCCATTGTAAAGGTACTTAATTGCTGCATTGCTTCAGTATATATCCAGCTGTATAAATCAATGCAGTGTAAATGCTACGTAAAAGCTGTGTAAGTCGCTCTGGATAAGGGCGTCTGCTAAATGCCTGTAATGCAATGTAGTGTAATGTTTAAGTGAATGAAGGGAGGAGTCACCTTCTTCTTCTCTCCCTCCTGCAGCTCCCACTCCATGCGAGCCTTCTTGGCCTCCCAGTTGGTGGGCAGCTTCAGCCTCTTGTCCTCCTCCACCATCTCCTGGTGATTGAGCTTCCGAGCTTCGTTCTGTGCACAGAAGCACGGGCAAATTCACATCGAAATTCACTCAAGTTACAAAACACCTCCCAAAGACAGGTCAAAAAACCAGTCCAAATGGTGAAGGATGCTCTGCGGGTTGTATAAACCACATACACCCATGCACACACGTGCACACACACACATACACAAAGTAAACAACACATATTATAAATTAAAATACATAGCGGTACACTAAAATACATATTTGCAATTACAAGCAAGTAAAATACTGCCCATCTCTGATCTTGCACAAGTATCGAGATAGAGTAGTCTTGTGCAATTAGAATTGGCAGCACAATTATTCTCAGAGTAGAAAAAAATTAAGTTTCAGACATGCTTACAACAAAAGGTAACAAAAAAGAAATGATAGCTTTTATCCTCACCTCGTACGAACCAGAGCATTGCTGCATTAACACTTGTTTTGAAGAAATGTGCAGCTGTTTGGTGCAAATAGCTTCACTGTAATTACTGACGGACCGAACGAGATGCTGAAACTCACCCTTTTCAAATGCAGTTCACGGAACCTCCGCATTCTGTCTTCTTTTTTCTGAGCAGGTGTCATCTCTTTCGGCTTATCAGACCCCAAATCTCCAGTCTGAAACAAAAAAATCTGTGAATTTAATGGTCATCTCGGGAAAAAACAGAGCAAGACAAAGTTATACAATCGCTCAACACACTTAAACAAGGCACTTAGGTTGCCAACTTGCGATTTTTATTGAAACAGTAACCATATAGACATGGATGGCGGTTCATATTAATAGCAATCAATACATTTCAGAAATCCGGATCAAATCCGTTGCGTTGTTGTCAATGTTAACACGTTATCTTGCCTGCTAGCGAGCACTGCTAACTTAGTTCGAAAACGCCAGGCATATAAATTGTAGGATAGAATGGCCATATATATTAGACAGACGCTGCAACCTAATGTTTAATAACTTGCTATTGGAATAAATGCCCCATAAGTTACCGGTACTCTTAACAGTTGCTTGATAAGGTTAGCTAGCTAAGATGCTTAATAAGGAAATCCGTTAGCTTAGCTTGCTAGTTTCCAGGTGGTAAACAAACCCCAGATCAAGTACGACAATGGTTTAACGTTAAATCAGCGTAATTCGCGTAAAACCCGAACCTTAAACAACACTTTACCAATGTGAAATTAGATATTAAGGTCTTACCAACATGTTAAATTTGATCTATAAACATCAACGGTCTATTTACTAACCTCCGCAGCAGGCTCCATGATAGAAGCGGAACTGTGTACCGGATGTGACGTGAGCAATACTACCATAGACAGAAAGAAGAGAATAGGAGAGAAATCGCAACACAGCCACCACTCTGCAATTAATATGAATTTTAATTTATGATTGACACTGAAAATTTAAGCCGTGAAAAAGAACACAATGCTTTCATCGCATTGAACATTTTCTTTATATGTGGAATAATTAAATATTGAGAAGTAAATGACCACAGCATAAAAATATGAATGGCTAAATTATTTTTTGTAAGACACATGACTTGCTTCAAGTAGTTGCTTGACCAGACAATCTACGGAAATTACATTTGACCTAAATTCCCAGTCCTCATATTTGTTGAAGCAATTAACAGAGTGCTTACAGAATTTGATTTGCCTGCCAAGGGGATTGCCCTCAAATTATTTAAGTAAACAATAATCACAGGAGATATTTCTGTAATTGCCCGGAGTTATTGAATGTGCTTGCCAACACTGACACGCCTCTAATGTCACATACACCAGGCATTCATCTGAATCATCAATGTACAACACACACATAATATTTATTTGTTTATTTGCGTGGGAAATAAATCGACTGTTGGACTGCGGGGAAGAGATCAATGCAAGGGATTGAAGGTACCGGCAACAACGACCGCATTGTCCAACAACTTCAGAGCGTGTTGCCTAGTCTTCTTCAGTCATCACCGTGCGTCTCGATCAGTTTCGCACGTTAAACTTGCGTATTTTTAACATCGTGTTGCATCTGAGCTCGCCGTTGCGAATGGAGTCAAGGACTGATGTAGAAGGCTCGGGTTCGAGGATCCGGGGAAGGAACGTCGTTCTGTCAGCGCGGTTCTTCGGTCGCAGTGATTGATGGCAAACAGGCCGCGCACGGCCACGCGAGGATGAAGATGTAGGGGGTCGAGGGGAACTCGCTTCCCGCCCGTCTCGCTGCGAATTCGCTGCGGGAATGAATTAGGGCGGCGGCCGTGAGCCTACAGAGATGATGAGAAACCGCGGGCCTTGCCTTAAGGCCCAGCCTCCGTCCCGCTGATGGAAGGAATACGCTGTTCTTGTTTGGAAAAAAAATAAATAAATAAAAATCGGGGCATACTGGTTCTTTGTGGTTCTTCCGGAATTTTAAGGAAACCAGAAAACTCTACTGGCGCAGATTATTAAAGAGGTGCCGACTGACGAAATGACACTACCTAGGCCTGAATAAAGGAGATCACATGACTAAAGAAGATCGCGTGTTTCTGTAGCCCCAAAGTTATTTACTTATTTATTTGATCGGGACCAGACTCCCCGTCAGGTGCTGGTGAGCCCCGCTGCCGGGCCTAGCCGATATGGGGGGCGGGCGATTGGTCGTTATTTGCACGAGCCCGTCGTCAGTATCGGTTGCTGGGAATCACGGCCGTTCTGAGTGTTTTCCACTTTAAAATTTTTATTTTTATTTTTATTTTTATTTTTCCCCGTGCTGAATGGCTTTCCAGGCTGATAAAAACTCAAAAGAAGGAGGATCCCGGCGAGGTTTACGAGGTCATATCCTCTCAGTTTCCATGGCTCACTGTTGGGGTTTTGTGGGACTTTGGTGCTTTTTGACATCCATCCAGAGACTGTGGAAGTGGGTGCGGTTTTATAGATCACGGATTGGAAGGAGGGGGAGGGGGGGGAGCGGGTGTTAGGGGGTTTGTGGGTGGGGAGTGGGGTGGGATGGAGGGGGTGGCTGGGGAGGGGTGGGGTGGCGGTGGTATTGTGAATTTAGACACTGAATCACACAAACAGCCTTTCTTGGTTTCCCACTGCAGGGGAAACTCCCTGAACCACACGCGGTGGGTTTTTTAACGAGACGCGGCTGAGCTGTTGGAGCTGGAGACTCCAATACCCAACGGGGCCTTTGTGTGGAGTACGTTCGGTATTTACACTGCGTGGAGGGTGCTTTCACAGTCACCACCGGGCCTGCTGCACTGTCGGTTAAAACCAACGGTCACAAAACATTTGTCGCAGCAGGCTTCACAGTAGACCCCCCACAAACAAAGCAAACCTCATGTGACGGTGACAGGAAAGAACTCTCCGGACGACATTTTTGGAAGGAACCTTCGGAGGAACTTCGGAGTCCAAAAGGGGGGGGAGCCTGTCCTCCTGTGGCCGGCTCCAGGTTTGGCCTCATCGTGACCGACCTGGCCAACCGGTCAATCAACCCAACCAGCTTCCGTATTCGTCCTGCAGATAGCCTGTTTGAAAACCCAGAGCGCAAAAACACATGTGTGCACGACCTGAATATAATAAATTAGACTTGTTCCACGCCAGTGTCTCCGGAATGATCGAAATACACGCATTTCCCCACTTGATTGCGTTTGAAATGAACAGACTCCTTTTAAAATGGGGGGGATGTAATTAACTGAAGTTTACAGTGTTAGATTAAAGCGTCGTGGAGATCACAGGCGACGCTAATAGCCTGACGGGTTTTCCTGGCAGCCAGATGGAGGCGGGAAGCGTTGAAAGAAAAACAAGATGAAAGAATGATGGACATCGCTCTGTGATCGTCGGGCTCACCAAAAATAAAAATCGAGGGGGGGGTGGGGGGGGAGGGGGAGGGTGGGGAGGATGTGATCTTGCTCTTAATCAATTAAAGACGTAAATACCGTAAGAGCAAAGGCAAACACTGGGACGGAGAACAAGGCCTGAAGCTCGGAGAACATCCGCCTGTGTCCCTGGGAGGCCATTTTGGGGATTTGCTGAGAGATTAATGTGGACAGTTCATCGGTCTTCATGTGCATCCAATAGTGTCTCGGCGGTGGGGGGGTTTGGGGGTGCTTAAAAAGGAACTTCTTTGTCACGACCGGAGAGTTATAAATCTTTGTTTTTCTTTTCTTTTTGTCGCTCTCTCTCTCTCTCTCTGTCTTCCTCTCTCTCTCTCTCTCTTTCAGAGCAGCTGATGTAGCCGTCATAAAAGTAATGTGCAACACACGTGTGGTCTTCCGGATTCTCTCACTGGCGGGGGGTGGGGTGGGGGGTGGGGTGACCTCAAAGCCCCTGCTTCTCGCCACGGCTGGGCCGCGCCTTGCAGAGTCCCACTGTGTCGCCTCAAAAAAACTTGCTGCGCCCCAACGGATCCGAGAGCCTCTCATTTAACAGGCTGCGACGCCGAGGAATGCGCGGGACGCAGCCGCGGAGTCAGGCAAAGCCTTCAGAGAGGCCTGCGTTTGCCTCAGAGCAGCCCGCCCCAAATTAGCCTTCCCTTTCACGGCGACCCTGTTCCTGGAGATCTACCGTCTCGTAGGTTTTCACTCCGACCCTGACAAAGCACATCTCATTCGACAGCTAGAGCAGGGCTGCCCAACCCCTGTTCCTGGAGATCTACCGTCCCGTAGGTTTTCACTCCAACCCTGACAAAGCGCATCTCATTCGACAGCTAAAGCAGGGCTGCCCAACCCCTGTTTCTGGAGATCTACCGTCCCGTAGGTTTTCACTCCGACCCTGACAAAGCACATCTCATTCGACAGCTAGAGCAGGGCTACCCAACCCCTGTTTCTGGAGATCTACCGTCCCGTAGGTTTTCACTTCGACCCTGACAAAGCACACCTCATTCAAAAGCTAAAGCACAGCTACCCAACCCCTGTTTCTGGAGATCTACTGTCCTGTAGGTTTTCACTCCAACCCTGACAAAGCACATCTCATTCGACAGCTAGAGCAGGGCTACCCAACCCCTGTTTCTGGAGATCTACTGTCCCGTAGGTTTTCACTCCGACCCTGACAAAGCACATCTCATTCAACAGCTAAAGCACGGCTACCCAACCCCTGTTTCTGGAGATCTACTGTCCTGTAGGTTTTCACTCCAACCCTAATTCGGCACACCTGACTCTGCTAATTAGCTGCTCAACAAAGATGTCGAGCTGCTGAATGAGATGTTCTTTGCTATTGGTGGAGACCGCACGTGCTCCGCCCATTTTATTTTGACAACAGAGTTTCTGTTAATTACATTATTTGCATGTTGTATATTTTAAATACATTTCATGCTGGGCCATAATTATACAGTGGTTCAGGTAATAAATTTAATATTTATGTTTAAAAAAACAGCAAAAAATATATATTTATAAATATAAAGCCAAGGAAAGCATGGAAATCAAAACACCCCCAGCAAACCCAAAGCAACAAAGGTTCACCACGTGAAAAACGTTTTTTTTTCTAGAAGTCCATCGGCAAGACGCTCCATGCTTCACTTTTTGTCTCTTATTTTTGTCGATATTTCTTTTAATTTTTTTTCAAACCTAGACGGATGCAGTTGGTCCTTTGATAGAGTACTTTTGTTTTTATTGACCGTTTTAGGCGAATGAGAAGCCGGTCGGTAAAGAGGAATACGCATCTGGGCACTCTAAGACCACCAGCTCTTCTGTAGTGGTCTCCTCATGGCCACAGATAATTTAACTCCCAATTAAGAGCCATTACGCCCCCCCCCCCACCCCCCACCCCCCACCCCCCCGGCACACCCCTGTGTAGGACTCAGCTCGCTGTGGCCAAACAGATGTGTTTTTCTCTCTCCTCTCTCTCTCTCTCTCTTTCTCTCGCTCTCTCTCTTTTTCTCTCTCCATCAGGAAATCTGACTAATCCGCGTGCTTTATTATCCCAATTACTGTTCGCAATTAAAGGGAGAGGGCGGTTACGAAGGAGGGAGGGGTGAGTGGGAGAGGGGTAATAACGGAAAAGAGGACAGGCGGTGGTCTTGCGCCCATGTGTCTCTCTGTGGGTTGCTAACATGGCCTCTGTGCTGTGAGTTTGGCTCGAGGTACAGTCAGGTTTTCACCTCCTGGCTTCAGAACGTTTCTCACCCGCTGAATTTGGGTCCCTGCGGACGATGCAGCCGCCTTCTTACAGAGCTTCTGCTGAGAGAGATGCGAAAGGGTGCATGTGCATGTGAGTGCATGTGTGTGTGCGCGTGTGTGTGTGTGTGTGTGTGAGAGAGTGTGTGCGTGTGTGTGTATGTGCGTGTGTGTACATGTGTGCATGTTTGTACGTGTGTGTACATGTGTGCATGTGTGCGTGTGTGTGCATAAGTGCATGTGAGTGCTTGTGTGTGTTTATGTGTGTGTGTGTGTGTGTATTTGTGTGCGTGTGCATGTGTCTGTGTGTGTGTGTGTTTGTGTGTGTGCATGTGCGTGTGTGCATGTGCGTGTGTGTGTGTGCGCGTGCGTGTGTGCATGTGTGCGTGTGTGCGTGTATGTGCATGTGTGTGTGTCTGCGTGTGTGCGTGTGTGTGTGTGTGCGTGTGCGAGTGTGTGTGTGTGCATTTGCGCGTGTCTGCGTGTGTGCGAGTGTGTGTGTGTGTGTGTGCATGCATGTGTGTGTATGTGTGTGTGCGTGCGTGTGCGTGTGCGTGTATGTGTGTGTGTGTGTGTGTGAGGCAGCAGGTTGATAACAGTTTCATAATCAGCCGTCAGAAGCCCTTCTCCTCACGTTTGCTTCAGATGTAAACATTGTTTAATCAAACTGACACATGTTTACATTCCCCGCTCTTCTCATCTTTAATGGAGAGAGCATGCTGTCACTGGCTCTCAAACATTCGACAGCGAGCTGAGAGAGGCCGTCGAGCTGAAATTGGCACCATTTCCTTGCAAGTCGGCTTCTGTTGCCACAGTCGTGGTGCATCACCAGAGCCGCCTGCCACAAGGCACAGGTGTGTCACCATATTCAAACTTTTTTCTGCTTGTGTTGGCAGAAACCTCCAAGAAGCCGCAGAACCTGTGCATCTCGGCAGAGAGAACGGAGTGTAACCGTCGTACCTGACTGCCACAACGCCGTAAGTAGTTCCTCGGGTGACTAGCTGGCCGATTCCCACGTTTTGTTCACCTATCGAAATGGGCGTGTAGGCGCTGGGAAGGAAGGAGGACGAGTCACGCGGAAACATCGGTGAGTTTTGGTAACGTTTTTTCTCGTTTTTCAAATGACGCGTCTTTATCGAATAACAAAACGCGATGCCGGGTTTCTGGGGACCGCAGTCGCTTGTGCTGCCGCTCTGGGCGGGGTTTGGGTTGCGGGGTGGGGTAGCGGAAGGGGGGGGGCAGCGGGTTGAGCGTGTGGGCGAGGTTCACCAGGTTCACACGTGTCCGGATGGCTTGTTTGTTCACCCAGACCCCTCTCTCCCCTCTTGCCCCATCGGGCAATGAGGATATCCTCTCTGTCCCACAATGCTCCACTGTTGTTGGCACTTGCCATCAAGGCCCTGGCAGTGCCTCGTGGGCGCCCTGTGGCCACACAGCTGCGAAAAAAACACCCCCCCCCTCCTCACCCCCCCCCTCAAGACGAAGCGAGTTACACACAGCTCAGTTCCCAGGGGGGGACTGCAGAAATATCACACAGCTCTGCCCCCCTGTTTGAGATCTTGGTAAAAATCACAGTTTCCCACATTTCAGTTCCTCTGATTACCAGAGACCTTGTTTTCACATGCCATTTTTTTTTTTGGTTAATCACATTATTTCGCTGTTTAATTAAACGGGCTGGTGAAATCGGAGGCTGCGGGTTCGATTCCCCGACGGGAAGCTGCCAATGGACCCTTGAGCAGAGGCACTTCACCTGAAGTGCTGGGTACGGGGAGTCCTTCCTCCGGGATCGCCTGGCCGGGTAACGCGTTAAAATAAATACGCAACTGATGGCATGGACCGTATGCAGGATGAATGTGGGCTGTGTGAGTGGATCTTGATAAGAGCGTTCGCTGAATGGGTTAAGTGTGAATTTGGCGTGGGGAAAATTCCAGAGGAGGGCTCGGAATTTTCTCCTGCCTGAGGCGTCCAGTTTTGTGAAAAGGTGGGAAAATGGCAGTTTGTTGCTCGTGAAACAGCGATCTGTTTGGGTAAACAGGTCCTTTATGCATTTGGATGTGAAGGTTCTGACTGTCTCACACTCTCTCTGTGCAGTGAGGGGGGGCCACATGGCAGATAGCAAAGCACGAACAAACACACACGCACACACACACACAGACACACATGCTCACACACACTCACACACACACACACACACACAGACATACACACACTCTCACACACACACATGCTCAAACACTCACACACACACACACACACATACACATGCTCACACACACGCACACACACACACACACACATACACATGCTCACACACACGCACACACACACACACACTGGTGAGCTTGGAGCTGCTGTTCCCTGTCGGGGGGTGTGGAGGTGCTTTGAGTCCCAGCTTGTACCCCCATCTCACTTTTTGTGTGTTTCTCCTTCCCTATGATCCCCCCCCCCCACACCACCTCTTTTACTATAAACACTTCCTGAAACACAAAAGTCAAACAGGTGAGAACAGGTCGGGTGAGTCTTTGGTGCTTCAGAGGTGAGACATTGATTGACGTGTGGCCGTTTCAAAGCCACCAAAGCCCGCAATATGCAGGTATCTTGTCAACTCACACAGAGAGAGAGAATTGTAGCTTGCGAAGTGAAAAGCTTCTTTTGTTATACCGCAATATCTCTATTCAGCAAGACGAAGAAGGCACCGGCGTCTTCATCAGAACTGTTTCGACTGCACGGATACTGTTTTTTTTTTTGTTGTTGAGTTTTTTTGTTTTGTTTTGGTTCTTTAAGACGTCTCAGAGTTTGGTGGCGTCCCTTTGTTTGCTCGGCCCCTGCTAAGAGCCCAGACTCCTCGATAAAAGGCTCCGCGGGCTGGGAACGGGGAGTCCTTCCTCCGGGATCGGCTGGCTGGGTAACGCGTAAAAAAAAAAAAAAAAAAAAACAAGAGTGCACTCCCGGGGATTTAAGGCCTTAAAGATGCATTTGTTCCCCTCCTCCTCTAAAAACACCGGAGGGTTTAGAAATGAAAGGCCCGCGCCTGTGTTGGCAGAGAGGGAAAGCGTGTTTACAGCACGCAGAAACCAGATCCCACCCTAATCGTGAGGTAATTCAGGGGGCGAAATGTACTTAGTGGAGTCCATTAAACTATAAAGCCTCTCTTCTGCAGCCTTGTTTTCAGACTCTGCGCTCGGCACGCCTCTGCGTTAGGGGGGGGGGGAGAAACAGAGGGAGAGGGAGAGAGAGAAAAACACAGGGAGAGAGAGAGAGAGGGAGGGAGAGAGAGAGAAACAGAGAGAGAGATAGGGAGGGAGGGAGAGAGAGAAAAACAGAGGGAGAGAGAGAGAGAGAGAGAGAGAGGAAGGGGGGGAGACTGAGAGAAACAGAGGAAGAGAGGGAGAAAGAGACAGAGAAACAGAGAGAGAGAGAGAGAGAGAGAGAGGAAGGGGGGGAGATGTCTGAGTGAAAAAAGGACTGTTTTCCAGGCCCACTGAATCCCTCCTGATGAAGTTACACTGAAAGCAAATTACAGCTCACAAGCAGCGCCGCTACAGTACAGACCGGGACCAGAACCCCACAGACCAGAACCCTACAGAGCAGAACCCTACAGACCAGAACCCCACAGACCAGAACCCCACAGACCAGAACCCTACAGACCAGAACCCCACAGAGCAGATCCCCACAGACCAGAACCCCACAGACCAGAACCCCACAGACCAGAACCCCACAGAGCAGATCCCCACAGACCAGAACCCCACAGACCAGAACCCCACAGAGCAGAACCCCACAGACCAGAACCCCACAGACCAGAACCCCACAGAGCAGATCCCCACAGACCAGAACCCCACAGACCTGAACCCCACAGACCAGAACCCCACAGACCAGAACCCCACAGAGCAGAACCCCACAGACCAGAACCCCACAGAGCAGAACCCCACAGACCAGAACCCTACAGAGCAGAACCCCACAGACCAGAACCCCACAGACCAGAACCCCGCAGAGCAGAACCCTACAGACCAGAACCCTACAGACCAAAACCCCACAGACCAGAACCCCAGTGGGGTCATGTGACCTTGTACGGCGCAGTCTGTGTTCCGACTACCTGAACTACCTGGCCAGAGCCTCGTTATCATCATCGCCGAACCCCTCCCTAAAACCGGATTATTCACACTGTGTGCACCAGACCTGGGTCAACATTTTAATTGCTCGTAGTACTAAAATCCTTAAGACAACAATAACGTTCCTTCAAATTACTGAAAAAAAAACTGTATATTTAATAAATTACTACTCTCAGTTCATTTGTGTGGTATTGAAAATTCAGCGTAGGTGTTTTTTCCCTTCTTTGGAGATATGCTAAGTTTATTCAACATGATCCCCCCCCAACCCCCATTGGGGTGTTCACCAACTGACCATGTCCTAATTAAAATACTTCACATTTACACTGAATGGAAAATATCTCTTACTCAGAGCAGTCTGCACAGGCTGCCCTGTTTCACACAGAATCCCTTATAACAGACGGATGCGGTACTACAGCCGTACAGGTAGAGATCCTTCACCAAGCGGGACAACAGAAGTGCCATGCCGTGGTCTGGAAACTGCAACCACTCAGCCCACAAGTCCAGTTCGCTAAATGCCACAGCATGGTGGCCCACAATGCCACAAGAAGTCCTCTGTGTGTGTGTGTGTGTGTCTGTGTGTGTGTGTGTGAGAGAGAGAGAGAGTGTGTGTGTGTGTGAGTGTGTGTGTATGTGTGTGTGAGTGTGTGAGAGAGTGTGTGTGTGTGAGTGTGTGTGTATGTGTGTGTGTATGTGTGTGTGAGTGTGTGAGAGAGTGTGTGTGTGTGAGTGTGTGTACGTGTGTGTGTGTCAATCTCTCATTCACAGATACAGAGAGGCCCATCCAGAGGATCACATGTGTGGCCACGTCTCGGCTTTGACTGCAAGCTGACAAACCACCGGTGGCCAGGACAGTCTGTCCCTCTCTCTCTCTTTCTCTCTTTCTCTCCCCCCCCTCCCCTCCTTCCCTCCCTCCCCCCCTCTCTTCCTAAAGCGGTCTTTACGCACGTCGTTAAGCAGAGGCCCGTTGCCGTTCGCGTGTGTCAAAACCGCCCACGGTCCCCAGCACGCCGCCGCTCGTTCAGCGCGTCCTGATGAAACGCCGTTTAACCCGGGTAAGTGCTTCCAGCTCGGGAAAGCAAACAGCGGGGGGGTGGCGGGGTTGGTGGGGGCACTACTGTTTATCCTGGGGGCGTGGGGATGGGGGTGGGGGTGATGGGCGAGGGGTTGGGTGCAACGGGGGCAGGGTGCAGGCGGTCGTTAGCGGCTCCTGTGCTCTGGGATAAATTAGGGAAAGCGTACCGCCGGCTCAGCTTCAGAGAGAGCGGCAATATTACCCCACCCCCCCCCCCCCCCCCACACCTCCCCCTCACCTCCCCCTCACCACACTCCCCATCCCTTCAGCAGTTCCCCACGCCCCTCCCCCTCTTTAGCGGTTAACCGGTTCCTGCCCCCCCCCCCCCAGCCCCACCGCCCCCATCACGAGCTGTGCCACGGCCTTTATAATGTCATCCCTGCCGCGTGCCAAACCGTGCTGCGTGATGTCACTTCCTTTCTGGTCATGGCGGTTTGGGCTTTGCCCGCCGCTTGGCCATGACTGATTTCTTTTTCCTTTTTCCCTACCGAGTAAATTCAGGGCTCTGGTGACAGGATTAGCCAATCACAATCGGGCAAAAGAAAAACTTGCGGGAGGGGGTGGGGGAGGTCAAATGATGCTCCCTCCTCCCTACCTCTTTTTTTTTTAGCTCCTCCCTCCACCCTCCACTCTCCCACATCCCTCTCTTCAGAGTCCTGTTTCATCTTTATGTGGATGAAATGACTGAGGACACCCTCCTTCCTCTTCCTCATGCACCTCTCCCTCTTCTCTTCTACCCCCCCGCCCCCTTCCAGATGACTT
>CM077284.1:81131958-81156958 GCA_039654925.1 Anguilla pacifica | reverse complement strand
TTCAGAGACAATGCAGAGACTTTTGGTTTTTCCAGTAGCATCTCATTATCTGGGCCTCCATGCCAGAGGGCCCCCCCCTACTCTCCCCTCAACCCCCCCCCCCACCCCCCCCTCAGTGGTAAGAAAGGGAGCAACTGGCTGGTGATCACCCCCAGTCCTGCTGGGGTTTAAACAAAAGTGATGATTTGCAGGTCTCACCCAGATCACTTCCTTATGTGTCCACTTCACGCCGAAAAGATGGGAGAGAGGGGGGGGGGGGAGAGGGGAAGACAAAGAGAGGGAAGAGAGGGAAAGAGGCAAAGAGAGAGAGAGAGAGGCAGAGAGAGAGAGAGAATCAGATAGTGAGAGAGAGAGAGTGAGGGAAGAAATAGAGAGGGGAAAGAGAGAGAAAGGGAAGAGAGGGAGAGTGAGACAGAGAGAGAGAGAGAGACTGAGAGAGGCAGTGACCGAGAAAGAGAGGACGAGAGAGAGCAAGAGAATGAGAGAGAATGAGATAGCAAGAGAGAGAGTGAGGGAAGAAAAAGAGAGGGGAAAGAGAGAGAGCGTGGATGAGTGGAAGAGAGCTAGAGAGAGAGAGAGAGACAGGGGGAGGACATCACCTGTCGCCACACTGAGACAGCTCTGTGTGCGGTGTGGTGCGCGGACAGCTGTGGGGGAGGAGGCCAGGGCTCATTGAAAGCCTGGGACTCAGCCGTGGACGCAGAGTGGCGGAGTCGGCGCGGGTTTGGTGAGAACCCGCCGCCGGGGTCCCGTCCCTCTTCTCTCACGCAGCCGGCTCTCACAGATGCCGGCGCAAAAACATCTGAGCCGCAGCCTGTTTACAATTTTCAGACTCATGTGTGAAATTTTTCTATGTGTGAATCAGCCCCTTGAACAACCACGTTAGGAATCCCTACTCTGATCTCTCCCCTCTGGCAGCGTACGTGGCAGTTCCACACTGTAACCACTAGGGGGACAAAAAGGGACAGTGAGGCCATTTCTGGCCCTGATTGGTTCCATCTCAGTTCTAGAGTTTTGTCTGTGGGGAACGGTGGTCATGTGATCGCTTGCACATTTTTAGACTACATTTGATTGGTTATTTTGAGCCCCACTCACTGTCTGATCAGGGGAGACCAGGAGAACCCTGTACTCAATGACCCTACAATGAACTAGAACTAGAATAAATTTCCAAGCTCACTCACTCATTCCCTCACTTACTCCCACCCTCACTCACTCACTTGCTTATTCGCTCACTCACTCACTCACTTGCTCACTCAATTGCTGAACCACTGTAAATAGGCTATTGAAAAAGGGTGTGCTTTTTGGCCTGACTTTGTCACCGTACCCTGCAGCTTGGAGAAAGGCACAAAGCTGCAGTGACCTGCTGTTTCCGATCCTGTTATTTTTACATGAAAACTGTCTGCAGTAACTTAAACAAAAAAAAAAAAGTCTCTGGGATCAGAAGTCTACAGTTCATTTCCTTTTCTTGCCTCTGACATATTTCTTTTTTTAGATATATTTTCTTGTCTGTAGACTCACGCTTGAATCCAACTGTATATGAAACCCACTATTTTATAACAGGGAAGTGGTGGGGGGGGGGGGGGGGGGGGCACTTGCCACCATGTCACCATGGTTACTATTAAACCAAATAATTTCTATTTCCGTTCTTTCGCTTTAATCGCAGTTCTGCATGAGAGGCTCCAACGGGCTTCAGGGTTTCGTTCCGAATGGCGTCACTCGGAAAAATCGGGACAACATCATCCGCATTTCGACCGGCACCGAACAGGGGCACCCATCCCCCTGTGTCACATGACCGGCGGCGAGGTCACATGACCGGGTCTAACCTTAAAATGAGAGGGGGCGGGGTTGGGTGGTGATTTTTTTTTACTGTTGCTGCTGTTCCGGTTGTTATCGCTTGTCGGACTGCTGTGGATAAAAGTCACAAGGGCCCCCCAAAAAAAAGAGACTGTTAAAGAAGGAAGAGGAGGAGGAGGAGGAGGAAAGAGAGTCACATCTGTTCTGAGAAACCGGTCGGCATGGCGACGCAGTGGCATTATGAAAGCAGCGCGGCAGCGAAGTGTTCTTGATCTCGCCAGCGTGCGTTTGGCCAGCGGCCCAGGAGCCCCCCCTCCGCCCCCCCCCCCCCCCCCCCCCCACTTTGAAAGAGCCAGGCTCTCTAACGGAGGACGCGCAGGTCGCCAGGACGACCGCCGCGGCAGAAGCGAGCAGTCCGATGCGTCGCGTTCTGAGTCTGGGAAATTAATTAACCCGGGCTTCAGACAGGAAACCAGAACCAGCACTCAGGTCTGCTTTCATGTTCCGAGCTTTTTTTAAAAAACAGTGTTTTCTTTTTTTTTCAGTTTTTTTTCTTTATTTTTTTGCTCTCTCAAACCATAAAAATGTGTAAATGGAACTTTAGCAGATCATATAGATTGTAGATGTATTTGAGTATTGGACTTTGCTTTTAAACTACTAATAAATAAATAAATAAGATGAATTTCCTGTTTGTGAAAATCAACGGTTTCTTGTTGTATTTCCGTGGCCAGGCCACAGGGAGTTTCGGGTCACACCAAGGCAAGTCACTTTCATCACACCGTTTGGTGTAATAGTAGTCTATGCGCTTGTGTGTGCGTGTGTGTGCTTGTGTGTGTGTGTGTGTGTGTGTGTGGTGGGTTAAAAGTTTTTATGACCTGCAGTAGTGTGCCTCTAAGGAACAGGTATTCTCCCCACCACCACAGAACAAAGCGTTGGTTTAAGTGAAACCGCATGTAGGCTGTGCATTAAGGCCATACTAGGTGGACTATCTCAATGTGCTGACTTTTCGACCACAAGGAGATCCATCTTACATCAGATGGACAGGCCCTCTGTCCACGTTAAAGAAAAAAAAAAACCCCAGCAAATTAAATATTTACACAGCCTAATGGAGAGTTATATTCCACACACACACACACACACACACATGCACACGCGCACGCGCACGCGCACACGCACACGCACACGAACGTGTGCACGTGCAAACACGCACGCGCACACACACACACACACACACCCACTCATGCACAGACACACACTCACGCACGCACTTACAGTACATGTACACACAGACACACACACAGATACACCCCCACCCAAATCCAAGGCGCACAGCTGCCACATACTCCATCATGACTTGGAGGGGAGGCCAGGGGAGGCCAGGGGGGGCCGGGTGGGGGGGTCCTTAAATAGTTGAATTCTGAATCGGAGAAGAAAAGCGTCTCAGGACTGCGGCGGACTTTGTCGCGCTCTGCGTTTTTGGGAGGGAAATGAAGTGTGACGGACACACGGAAGAGGCTGGGAAACCTCTGGGACCCCAGCAACGACCCAACACCGTAACCGGGACCCCCGTCAGAGCAGGGAGGGGACGGCAGCACTGTCCTCAGTTCCCATCCTTTTTTTGGGTTTTTTTTTGCCCATATCCCTCCCCCCCCCCCCCCCCCGCCGCCCCGCCTCCATTACCACGCTTCGCCCGCAGTAGCCGCGCGGCGGTCGGCGTACGGTAAATGGCTCTTTGATGGTCAGGCGGTGCTGGAAGTCCCAGTCGCCGCAGAAAGAGCCTGGAGATAGGAAGCAGGGAGGAGCCCAGGAGCTGGTGGAGCCGGAATGGCGGCAGCGGACCTCGGACCCCCCCCCCCCCCCCCCCATCTTTCACACACACCCTATCACCATCACCCCCCCCCCCAAACCCCACCCCACCTCCACCACTAGTGACCATAACACACACACACACAGAAACATGCACCCGCACACACACACACACACAGAAACATGCACCCACACACACACACACACATACACACACACACACAGAAACATGCACCCGCACACACACACATACACACACACACGCACACACACGCACACACACTCGCGTGTTCGGCTCGCGCTGCTGTCGAGTTCCACCTTGTGTTTGCACTTAACTGCCGTTACCCCCCCCCCCCCCCCCACACCCCCCCCCACACCCCAGAACAGAGAATGCAGCTTTCCTGAATTAGGGGCCAGGACACCCCCTCCCCACCCGCCCCTCCGCCTTACCCCCCCCCCTCCAGCCCCAGCACACCTGCCTAATTAATTCAGGTGTTTTATGGAAGAGCACGTTTCTCTAGTGCACCCTCTGATTTCTCTCACGGTGCCGCCCAGCGTTTGCTCTCCAGTGTTAACTCAACTCCGACAGAGTTGATGTGAGTTTGACTCCTCAGCCAATGGCTGATCCAATACAGAAAATACAGAGAACAAAAGATTCATTTTCCTCTTAACGACATGCTCGATATCCACAAAGATGCTGATAACGCATTAGAAATGATGTGATATTTTGGTTTACTCAAGGGAAATAGGCGTGTTTGAGGAAAAAATGCATTACTGTAAATCCATCCATCCGTTATTTATACCTGCTTATCCTGGGCAGGGTCCATCCGTTATCTGTACCCGTTTATCCTGGTCAGGGTCGCAGGGGGTGCTGGAGCCTATCCCAGCATGCATTGGCCGAGATGCAGGAATACACCCTGGACAGTTCGCCAATATATCGCAGGGCACACACACCATTCACTCACACCTATGGGCAATCTAGGGTCTCCAGTGAGCCTACCTGCATGTCTTTGGACTGTGGGAGGAAACCGGATTGCCCGGAGGAAACCCACGTGGACACGGGGAGAACATGCAGGCTCCACACAGAAAGACCCAGGCCAGGATTCGAACCCAGGACCTTCTTGCTGTGAGGCGACAGGGGAAGCCACTGCACCACCGTGCTGCCCTTCTTATATAAGTCCTTTCATCCAAAAGTCAAACGTGTGCAAACAACAGGCACATAAATGCATGAATGCAACATAAACATCCATCCATCCATCCATCCGTCCATCCATTATCTATACCCGCTTATCCTGGGCAGGGTCACGGGGGAGGGGGGTGCTGGAGCCAGTCCCTCAACATAACATCCATAATGTAAATACAGTATGAAATGTGTGCACTTGAAAGTGATAACACGCTTAATAATTCATGCATACTTGCCCATCTGGGCTCTCCCATGAAACATGCATGTACACACACACACACACACACACAGAGACACACCTACGCATGCACAGACACAGACACACACACACACATGCATGTACACTCACACACAGGCACGCACACACACACGCACACACATGCACACACGCACACACACACAGACACACACAGACACCTACGCATGCACACACACACATGCATGCACACTTGCACACACGCACACACTCACAGACACACACAGACACACCTATGCATGCACACACATACACACACACAGACACACACACACATGCATGTATACACACACACACACACACACACAAACTTACTCACACACACACACCTACACTCATGCACGCACACACACACACACGCACACACATACACGCACACACACAGACATGCACAGACACACACACACACACACACACACACAGGCGTGCAGACACACACACACACGCACGCACACACACACACATATGCACGTGCGTAATGCAGAGGTTTACAGCAGCGCCAGTGATGCTAGATAAATGGTCTGTCTTAATTTCCCCTCTTCCAGTCAGGGAATATGATAATTGTCTGATTCGGGCGAAATTTTAATCCCTCAACCCAGACACATAATCATTGCCGAGGAGGGCAGAAGGTACCTGCATAATGCGTTTAACAGAAATTAACCAGGTTAGCTGCAGGCCCCGTTTGAATATGAGAAAGTGCTGATGGTCAAAATCAATTTTCTTACGGCCAAATTACTCCCGATACGGCTTAGGATTTCACCTAAATGGCCAAACCTTAAAACACTGATACTAATTTTATTAAATTACAGCCCCGATCATATAGTTCAAGTTATTGTTAATGCTGTTTGCCTTATTTATCGATGTAATGGGCTGGCACAGACGCATCAGGAATCAGGACGGGAGACACAGGAGATAATTTTATTCCTGTCGTGCATGTTTGTGTGTGTGTGTGTGTTTGCGTGTCTGTGTGTGCGTGCTTGCGTGTCTGCGTGTGTGTGTGTATGACTGGCTGAATGTATTTAGGTGTGTGTGTGACTGTGTGTTTGTGTGTCTGTGTGTGTGTATGTATGAATGGCTGAATGTGTTTTGATGTGTGTGTGTGTGTGTGTATGTTTGTGTACATTAGTGTGTTTGTATGACTGGCTATGTGTTTAGGCGTATGTGTGTGCGTGCGTGTGTGTATTTTCATGACCAGCAGTATATGGTTGTGTCTGTGTGTGGATGCGCATGTGAGTTTGTGAATATCTGTTTGTGGTTGTGTGTGTTTCCTATGTGTGTGTTTGTGGATATTACTGCAGTATATATCCAGCTGTATAATTGGATACAATTTTTACAAAACAAATTGAAAATAACTGATGCAAATAAGCTCTACTTGCATTATGACAGTGTTTTGAAGTTTTCCTTAAGCTGCAATATGCTGTCATGACAGCAGCTATGACAGGTGCTATGTCGTGCTTATGAAGGCAATATGTAGAACTAGTTCAAGCAGAGCATTACAAAAAAAATCTATGCTCTATTTGTCTAGTTAAGGCCAAATGTAAATCAAATGTCAATCACTTTAGTGTCATTGCTGAAGAGAAGTCTGCAAGGTGAACAGTCAGGAAGTGCTGCAGTCATGGAGGCTCTTAAATGGTGATAGAGACAGGAAGTATTGCAGTTATGTACTGCCTTAAATGTTGACAAAGACAGAAAGTGCTGCAGGAATTGAGGGCTTTAAATGTTGATAGAGACAGGAAGTTCTGCAGTTATGGAGAGTCTTAAATGTTGATAGAGACAGGAAGTTCTGCAGTTATGGAGAGTCTTAAATGTTGATAGAGACAGGAAGTGCTGCAGTTATGGAGAGTCTTAAATGTTGATAGAGACAGGAAGTGCTGCAGTTATGGAGGGTCTTAAATGTTGACAAAGACAGGAAGTGCTGCAGGAACTGAGGGCCATAAATGTTGACAGAGCTGAGCAAACTGTGCAAGGAGAAGCCTCCCCTAACATCGCTCGGCACGCGTCCTGTTTATCTGCCGGAGATTAAGAGATTAAGCCGCAGGGCAGAAGCGGCGGCGATGAGACCGGGGGGACTTCCCCCGGAGCGGAAACGTCGATGGGGATTCCCGCCAGGAGCGGCGAGGAGCCTCGGGGATGGTCGCTCCGGCGCGCGGCGGGCTGAGGGGAGTATGGATCTGCGGACGCCGGTCTGGTCAGCCGCTCGACCGCCGCCAGCCACCCGCGCTGGCCACATCATCAACAACGCCGACGCGGCAGAGCGCGGCGCGGGCCCCTTCAGGCTGCGCCGAGAGCACGGCCGGCGTCCGTTACTGCCCGTCACCACGGACCTAACCGAATTAACTGATTTAACTGACCTATCACATTTAACTGATCTAACAGAACTAACAGATTTAACTGATTTAACTGAACTAACAGACTTAACTGATCTATCACATTTAACTTATCTAACCAAACTAACAGATTTAACTGACCTATCACATTTAACTTATCTAACCAAACTAACAGATTTAACTGATCTAACAGAACTAACAGATTTAACTGATCTAGCACATTTAACTGATCTAACAGAACTAACAGATTTAACTGACCTATCACATTTAACTGATCTAACAGAACTAACAGATTTAACTGACCTATCACATTTAACTGATCTAACAGAACTAACAGATTTAACTGACCTATCACATTTAACTGATCTAACAGAACTAACAGATTTAACTGACCTATCACATTTAACTGATCTAACAGAACTAACAGATTTAATTGATCTAGCACATTTAACTGATCTAACAGAACTAACAGATTTAACTGACCTATCACATTTAACTGATCTAACAGAACTAACAGATTTAACTGATCTATCACATTTAACTGATCTAACAGAACTAACAGATTTAACTGATCTATCACACCTAACAGATTTAACTGATCTAACCAAACTAACAGATTTAACTGATCTAGCACATTTAACTGATTTAGCTGAACTAACAGATTTAACTGATCTAGCACATTTAACTTATGTAACATATTTAACTGATCTAACAGAACAGATTTAACCATTAGAACCATTTTAACCTGGGTCGTCCAATCACACACACAGATTCAGACCAACAGTCACCAATGAAGGCAATGATATTTCATAACCATGAATTCCTGCGTATGCTGTCATTATTAATGTATCTCTCCGTGTGGGGTCACTCACAGCATCCCTACAGGTCAGGGGTCAGACACAACCCTGCAGAGCATTGGAATGTTCTAGAGTTCTCCAGACCCACTAAAACAATGTGTGCCCACACACACACACACACGTACACACACAAACACACACATACGTACACACACATACACACACACGCACGCACACAATCGCATACGCATGCCCACACACACACACACCCACACACACACACACACACACACACACACACGTACACACACACACACACACACACACGCGCACACAATCGCACACACATACACACGCACACACACACAAAACAGACACACACGTGCACGCATCATATGCAGAAATGTCAGCCACACACACATACTAAAACACGAATGCAAACATTGACAATTTCACCAATACCCTCTTGTGACGCACACTCATTTCAATCTCCTACCAATTAAAACCATCAATTAACACTCGGCCAATTAACTCAACAAAGGAAATGGGAAAAGTGTAATCCGTGGTTGTAAGTGTATAATTTATTCCAACATACAGTTTGTTCATTCAGAGATAAGAGGCAAGAGAGAAATGCTGTACAGGACACACTGATGCTCTCTCCCCCATCCCCCCCCCCCCCCCCCCAGTCTCCCCCCCGGTCCCGCCCCCCTCCCTCTTCCCTCAGAGGAGCGCAGGTCAGCGTAATAACCTTTGTCAGGTCCACAGGCGTGAAGGAGGTGTATTGTAACCATTTGGGCAGAAACGGGGCAGGCATTCCCGATATTGACTCAAACACAAGAAGGGGAGAACGGGACAGGGCCGGGGGGGGGGGGGGGACGGGACGAGGAGGGAGGGGGGGGGTCGCGGATTAAAGTGACACTAATGGAGCACTGATGACAAAACAGGGGGCGCTGGGGGACCATTTTCTGCAGTTTTAATTCTTAATGCCATCGCTTCGGGTTTCACCTCCACGCGGACGGAGCCGGGGGTGGGGCTGGTGGGGGGTAACGCGCCGGGGGGGGGGGGGGGGGGGGGACGGAACCGCTATCGAGACGCCGCGCAAGGAAATGGTCACGTGATTTACTGTTGCCGGCGGGACGCTACAGGTGGCCTTGCGCGGGAGCGGGGGAGGTATAAAGTGTCCGAAACGCGGCGGGCTGCATCTCCAGGAGCGCACCGTGGGACCCCCCCTCCCGGCCCGGCCCGGCCCGGGAAAGGGGGCGAGGGCGCTGGGAGACGGGCTCCCGCGTCACCCTATACTTTGAGAACACACTTTGATTGCCATTAAATATTAATGGGTGAATTATGGCCCCCGGGCTGTATCCTCTTTACATGGGAAATGTAAATCGCTCCAATCAGTGAGGGAATCGAATTAGAAGCGCTGAGGATGGTCGCTGTTTACCAGCAAACTGTTTTTATAACACTGCAATCTGCTCCTATAATAATAATAATAATACTACTACTACTACTACTACTACTACTACTACTACTACTACTACTACTACTAATAATAATAATAATAATAATAATAATAATAATAATATATGGAATTTGCTTCAATAATCGTTTGTTACAATATCATGTTCATGTGTGCGTGTGTGACGGCTTATGTGTGTGTGTGTGTTGAGTGAGTGTGTGCGTCTGTTTGTGTGTGTGCATGTGTGTGTGTGTGTATATGTGTGTGTGTGTGCGTGTGTATGCCTGTGTATGTGTGTGCGTGTGCGTGTGTGTGTGCCTCCGTGCATGTGTGGAACACGTTTGTTTTTCAGTCATGATATTTGTGCATGTGAACCTGGCCACTTCATTTAGAAGTAGAAGCAGGGTGTAACACAGACATTGACGGGGAAGCACAGATAAGCATTCCCCCTCCAGTGCCTGGGTGCTTGGAAAGAATTTAACCTCTGAAACTGCCACCACAGCCCCACATCACAGCTCCCCTATCTGCTCCTGGTATCAGAGAGAGAACACTACATCACTACATGTGACCGTGAGAGCAGCACCACGAGTGAGGCTCCCCGCAGAAAACACATCTTTCACACACACGCACACACACGCACACGCAAACACACTCACACACACACACACACACAGGCACGCACGCACGCATATATACTCACACGCACACGCAAACACACTCACACACACACACACACACACACATAGATACTCACACGCACACGCAAACACACTCACACACACACACGCACACGCGAACACACTCACACACACACAGACACACACGCACGCATGCATACACACTCTCACACACACACACCCACAGGCACACACACACACACACACGCACACCCACACGCGAACACACTCACACACACACACGCACACACACGCACACACACGTACACCCACATGCGAACACACTCACACACACTCACACACACACACACACACGCGCGCACCATGCCTCATGCTCTCCTCCCTCAGGAAAACAAGCCTGTCCTCTAGGTCAGCGAATCTGTGTGGCCTTGGACTGACGGTGGCCATACCCAAAACATCCCGCGCAGACCTCACCAAACAACACACGAAACGCCCCTCTGCGAACTGACTGCGCAGACCTCACCAAACGACACACGAAACGCCCCTCTGCGAACTGACTGCGCAGACCTCACCAAACGACACACGAAACGCCCCTCTGCGAACTGACTGCGCAGACCTCACCAAACGACCCACCCCACCTCGGGCCTGAAGGCTCAGGAGCGCAGAGAGAGTTAAAAAAAAACACACCTCAGCAACTATTATTATTACCATTTAGGATGATAATTCGGCCTCATTCGCGAAATCCTGTGTGTGGTCAGTGTGTGTGTGAGTGTGTGTGTGTGTGTGCGTGCGTGTGTGTGTGTGTGAGTGTGTGTGTGTATGTGTATGTGTGTGTGTGAGTGTGTGTGTGTGTGTGTGCATGGGTGTGTGTGTGTGTGTGTGTGCATGTGTGCGTGTGTGTGCATGGGTGTGTGTGTGTGTGTTTGTGTGAGTGTGTGTGTGTATGTGTGTGTGTGAGAGTGTGTATGTGCGTACGTGTGTGAGTGTGTGTGTGTGAACCACTGCAAGGCACAGCAATGGTTCACACATATTACGGAATCCAGCTGAATAGGGGGCGGGGGTGCTTTTTATATGGAGGGGGTATTGGGGGGGGGGGGGGGAGGCAGCTGCATTGACCTGTATGAGGCTTTTATTGTGAAAGGTTAAAAATGCCCCAGAGTTTGGCTTCCAGAGCCGCTCTCCATAATGCCATCTGACACAGAGGAGGCCCGGCCTCCTGCCGCACACTTTCCAAACGAATCACCCCTCCAAGATCCGATCTGCGCCCTCGGCGCGGAATTATTACCCAGATGCATGATAATGGTTAACCAGAGATCAAGAGATGGGGGTAAAGAGAAAAAACACACACACACACACATACACACACACACGCATCTTACACAAGATGATATTTGGGCTTGTTATGCCCGTGAGGCAGTCGTTTGATGTTCCAAAATTAAACAATGTGCGCATGATGCAACGCCGCCCAAAGGAAATTTCCACGTCCACCCAAAAGTGACATCATCAAGGTGACATCATCTTTTTTTCCCTGCTTTCTGTAAAGGATAAAGAAATCTTAGTTTATGGTGGCTGTTAAAGATCTTTCCTTCAGATTGCTGTGACTGTGCTATTCGGCCAATCATCTTGGAGGGAGTGGATGATGTCAATTTTACATATAAATGTGTGTGTGTGTGTACGTGTTTACAGGAATGTATCTGTATTGCACATGCATGTGTGTTTGTATATATGTGTGTATGTCTGTGCATGCATATGTCTGTGTCTAAACTACATGTGCACCTGTATGTAGGTGTGTGTGGGTGTGTGTGAATGTATGTGTATGTGCTTCTTCATGTGATGTGTGTGTGTGTGTATGTGTGTGCATGTATGTGTATTTGTGTGTGTGTATGTCTGTGTATGTTTGCGTGTGTGTGTGTGTGTGTGTGTGTGTGATGGTGATATCCCCAGAGGGAGCAGTTGAAGCGGGCACCATCTGGTGCTGCGTGGGCCTCGAGAAAAACAAACGCTTCCTGCATTGTGGGGACCCTTGCTGACCCTCCATGTTCTTCCTGTACACAGACCCTGCACTGTGGGGACCCTTGTTGACCTCCCATGCTCTTCCTGTACACAGACTCCCAGCTTGTTCCTCTTGGCAGCCTGCTGTGCGGCTCGCTGTCCAAAAATATTTACACGTGGCCTGGCCGTAGGTCCTCGAAAATGGTGTGACGCGACAGTACACGGTGTGGCCTGGGCCTGCTGCCACTGCCCCCTAGCTCAATGTCCCGATGTAAAAATCTGTGTGAGTTGCTCTGTGAGAGTGTCTGCCAAATGACTAAATTTAACGGAATGCATAAAAGGAAGCAAAAACTTGAGCTATGACTATTTTTGGGCTGTCTTTTTCAAAATTCTGTTAGTGTCCTAGAACTCCCTTGCTTTCAATCAGCAGTATCGATTGTTACATCAGAATTAGAATGTTCAGTTAAGAACATTCTAATCACGTGTTTGTGACCTGAACTTACACCCTGGCCTAGAGGGCAATGTATCTGAGCTGGCTATGTGAGCACAGTAGTGCCTGCCTATGATGGCCTGCTTCAGCCATTCAGGCTGTCGATATTTGTGGCCAAACCATCAGGTAACTGCCAAAAGCGCAGGGGTCTTTTGTGAGTCGGCTGCTTGCACCCTGACAATGCTTGACATGAAGTTTCATGTGGCTGTATTGAAGCTGCTTTGCGTGATAGTGTGATTTAGTGGAGTGAGAGACTCAGAAACAACCGGTTGAAGACACGTTTCACCAGGTCTGCTCGGGGCTTCATATTGGTCAGAGTTCATATTTTTGAATATCGCAGTGATGAGAACAGAAAAAGTGCATGAAGGGGTGTCTCGTGGCGCAGCCTGTAGAGCACTGTCCACATGCTCATTACGAGCCGCGATGTTGGCGGTTCGAGTCCAACTGCACGATCTTTGTCGCACGTCTCTCCCTCACTCTTTCCCCATTCTTCCTGTCTCTCTACGCTGTTCTGTCCAATGAAGCTGAGATGCCCATAAAAATATATTTTAAAAAAGAAAAAATGCTTGAAGATATGCAAAGCACAATCTGTGATCTCTATCATGCACCTATTTCCATAAATCAGTGCTGAAATACATTTTTGATACCCACGCACATTAATCATCTCTCTTTTTTTTATTTAACCAGACACGAAAATTGAGGAAACGAGTTTTGCCAACGCAAAGACTTTTTTTTCCAAGCTTTCCCAGTTTAGCATGCGCGGGGATTCAGCGGATTAGTTTTCCCATTTTGTAAAGGTGAAAGTGTATTCCTTTTGGTTCCTGTTTCAGTTCACTCATGATTAGCTTGCAGATTCCAAATGAGCTAATTTGGGCCTAAATAAGATGAATGTGCACTATGCTCTGTTTTGTTTGATCCTTAATTGAAACTATTTATTTCACTGGTACTTGGACCTTGTCTGACACCATATGAATGAAGTGCTTTTTCTAGGTTTTCTGCCAGGGCCCACATCTGACAGAGCTGCTCCGATGGAGCCGGTCTCTGCTGTGGTCCTTGTTCTGTGGGTAATGGGAGAACCATGTCATCCACACAGTGCTGGGGTTTAATTTTTGGGTCACGTACTGTGAATCCAAGAGTAGCAGATTTTTTAAACATCGCGGCTGACTCGCTGATATAGATGTTAACTATTGGAATAGATAGGCCTACGTTTAAGAAATTTTTTTTTTCCTCTTGACAGTTTTAAATACAGTTTCTGCACACACTGATTTTATTATATCATGGACTCAACTACTACATTCATTTCAAGGCAAAAATATAAATCTTTGTTCCAAATTAAGTCAAATCCTTAAAAAACCAGATACCAGGTGACTATCTGTATTTAATTGTAAATAGACATGTAAGACTGTAGTCTTTATAAAACAAACTTAAATAACAAAGACAAAAGAAAGCAAAAATGAGCATCCACTTTTCAGTTCACCGCTCATGGCTGGTCCACTTTTCAGCAGACCAGCTCCTCCTTCCTTTCAGCAGCGGTTTGCTTTGTCCGTAGTGCTCTGACAAACAAAACTGAAAGCGAATAAAAACTCGCTCTCTCTGTGTGGTGCTCCCGGTCTCGGCCCCCTATCTGCGGAGAGGAACACACCTCTAAGCACCTGGGCTGATTAGTTAACATGTGCTCTCTCCACCAGCCGGCGCGGCCGAGACCAATCCGGTTCACCGCCACGTGTGG
Organism: Anguilla pacifica; assembly: GCA_039654925.1. Lineage (NCBI taxonomy): Eukaryota > Metazoa > Chordata > Actinopteri > Anguilliformes > Anguillidae > Anguilla > Anguilla pacifica. The sequence goes on along the minus strand of CM077284.1, from coordinate 81,142,490 downwards.
GTAGCCTGAATTATGCCTTTCAATGCTGTAAAAGTATACATTTCACTAGGCTTTGTGTGTGTATTCTGTGTGCGTGTCTGCGTGCATGTGTGTGTGCACGTGTGTGTGTGCTTGCATTTTATGAGTGTGTGTGTGTGTGTTTTTTCCATGTGTCTGTTGGCCTGCATGAGTGGTGTTGCTGTTGTCCTTAAAAAATGAGATAATTTGGCTGCGGTTTGGCAAGAGAGTTAATGGTTTGACCATGAGTACCGTGAGTCCGAACAAATCTTAGTCAATGACTGTGTAATTTATTACACCTTTGCCAAGGCACAGCCGTGGATCACTGACGCTGTGCAGACCTGGGCCTAAACTGAGTTTCAACAGGTTTTTGCCTTTCTTTCTTTTTTTTTCTTTTTTTTTGCTGATCAAAGCAATTTTTGGGGAGTACATTTTAATTCTGAAGGCATTCTTAAGGTTCATTGCTTTTCGTGTCCAGGCAACCAGGACGAGAGGCTGATTCTGCATTAAGAGCTGAGTTTCCATGGGGCTATAAGGGTGTTCTACACTCCACAGGATATTGGAGATTATTTCATATTCAGTGCTGCATGTTTTTTTTTTTTTTGCTACAGAAAACCCAGTGGGATGTTTGATGAATGGGATTATGATTTCTCTGTAGACAGACAGCGTGAATCGTGCTAAACGTAGGGTTTCCTGGATGGCAACTTTGTATACTGCTGAGATCATTCCAAACCTGAAACTTTGGGTCCACGTTTAGAAGATCTTGAAATTAGCCTGGATTGTCTCCAATTGCCAATATTTTACTGGCAATTTATTACCACTATGAGTCTTTCTTTTATGCATAATTGCTATGGATTTGCTATTAGAAAGGGTAATTTTGGTATGCAGTGTGCTTCTGCAATTGGAGTAAGCCGATGGTAAGGTTTAGGTTAGGGTTAGGGTAGGGTAGTGCTCTTCATAACCAGGTAGGATGACTTGAGCAGGGTGGTAATGGCCAGGCTGAGTTTGCAGGTGAGAATGATACACTCTGGCTGTTGCAAAATGGGGATTCGTCAGACTGACACCTGTCCGTCATTACACCATTCTGTAAATGGTCACATGACCAAAATACGCACACTCTCCTGGGAGTTTCATGATTTGACTCTTCCATCTCATGATCTCTCTCTCTTTCTTTCTCCGTCTCTGGGTTTCTCTCATCACACTCTTCTCTGTCTGTCTCCATCTCTTTTTGTACTTTTTCTCATTTTTGCCTCTCCTTTCCCCATCTGTCTCCCTCTTCTTCTTTCTCACTGTCTTTTTCTTTTCTGTCTCTGTTTCCCCCCTCTGTCTCTCTTTCTCAGTTTGTCTCCATCTCTCAATTTGTCTCCATCTCTCTCACACTTTCTTTCCATCTCTGTCTGTCTCTCTCTCTCTGTCTCTGTCTCTCTTTCTCTCTCTCTCTCTCTCTCTCTCTGTCTGTCTCTCTCTCTCTGTCTCTGTCTCTCTCTCTCTCTCTCTCTCGTGGGAGGAGCGCTGGTCTGTGTTTCGTCGAGGCTGAGCACTCAGATCTCCATTGACAGAGTGGTGATTGGGCCGAGAGGCGGGGCCGGCTGCGGTTTGAAGCGCAGAGGGATGCCGAACCCAAACACGGGCTGCGCCGGGCCGGTTGCCATGGTTACATGCCACACCCCCCCCCCCCCCCTTATTCCAGGGTGGGGCGCACATCGTGGCACCAGACGCGGAGGTTGCAGTCAGTGTGTGGAGGTCCTCTCAGGTGTCTTTGACATGGTGTGTGTGTGTATGTGCGTGTGTGTGGGAATGCACACTTTTAATAATGTGTGTGTTTATCACACAGGGGCGACATAGCTCAGGAGGTAAGAGCGGTTGTCTGGCAGTCGGAGGGTTGCCGGTTTGATCCCCGCCCTGGGCGTGTCGAAGTGTCCCTGAGCAAGACACCTAACCCCTAAATGCTCTGGTGGATGCGAGGCATCAATTGTAAAGCGCTTTGGATAAAAGCGCTATATAAATGCAGTCCATTTACCATTTACCATGTTTATCTATGGGAATGCACAGTTTTATGAAACAAAAACCTGGAGTCGCAGTAGCCCTCCATGTCTGGACTTAACACCCTTGCTCTACAGCAGCCCTGTTCTTGGAGATCTACCATCCTGTGGGTTTTCACTCCAAATCTAACAAAGCACACGTCATCCAATAGCTAGAGCAGGGCTGCCCAACCCTGTTCCCACAGTTCTACTGCCCTGTAGGTTTCCACTTCAACCATAACAAAGCATAGGTCGTTATACAGCAGGGCAGGGCAGCCCAACCCTGTACCTGGAGATCTACCATCCTGTAGGTTTTCACTCCAAATCTAAGAAAGCACACCTTTTTTTAACAGCTAGAGCAGGGCCGCCCAACCCTGTTCCTGGAATCTACCGTCCTGTAGGTTTTCACACCTACACTCTAACAAAGCACATGTCATTAAACCGCTTATTGAGCTGCTAATTATCAGACTCGAGTGTGCCAAATTAGGGTTGCTAATTAGGGGAATCAGGTGTGCCAAATTCCATGCACTGAGATGCCAGTTCTTTCTGAGGCCTCTTTTACAATGGAGATTTTAACCTCGAGACACTTTTTCTCGATTAAGTAAAAAAACATATAGATGAAGTACAAACACTGAATGAGCTAAGTGCTCTTTAATTTTTATCCAACGTGACAGCTGATTGAAAGGAAGCCATAAAGACTTAAAGATGCCGCATCCCTCCAGGACTTGCGTTCCTATATCCCTACTGCAAACCATAATCGAAACAGGCCTAACATGTGGTAAAATTGCTATTGTTGAGCTGAATGTGGGCTGTGATTAAAATATGTCAAACATTTTTTAATGAATCGCGACGCATGATGAAGTTATATGAATCGGTTCATTTATTTTTAATAGATGGTATTGCAGTCGTGTGAACATTTGCAGAACAATGTGGCGATTGGCGGGTGTCAGTCTGACGAGTCCCCATTCCGCACCAGTGTATCACGCTCACCAGCCAACTCAACCTCTTTAGAGTGATGTGGCTACACGTGGACTGGAAGAGGAGGCTGAGCGGGTGAGTGATAGCAAGAAAGCGAGTGAGAGAGAGGGGAGAGGGGGAGTGGGGGAGAGAGGGAGAACAGAAGCGGCTGAATATCTGGAATGGGGGTAAGCGAGAGTGTGCAAGAGGCTAAGGGCATCTGTGCGTATGCTGCTTAGTTCATTTTGTATGTGTCTGTGAAACAGTTTGAGACTGTCGGGGGAAAAAAATAGTTATGTATATCCGCAGAAGAGTGTGCCTGGGCGTGGCACGTAAATTAAAAGAGATAATAATAATAATTTTGGATCCTAGTCCGCAGAGGAGGGGTGATTATGGTCTCCCAAATGGTTTCCATTTCCTATATTGATTTCACACACTGAACCTCTGGCACATTGAGGGATAATCAGCAGCGCGGAGCCTCTGTGTCCCTCTCCCGTCTTTATCGCTGCGTAGGTTCCACGCTCTGTCAAAATCTGCCAGCTCCCGGGTTCGAGAAACTGCCGTCTGAGTTGCACGACGCCGGCCCACTCTGAACCGGGGCGCCCCAACACCCCCCCCCCCCCTCCCAGTCGCCTCCCCCCCCGACCCCCCCCCTCCCAGTCGCCCCCCCCCCCCCCCCCCCCAGCCACCTCCCCATGTGTGCACATTAGAACAAATTAGCATGCAGGGATATGTGACACGCAACATACATTGTGAGGACTTTCCAAGCTCCTAAGAGGGAGGAATGTGGAGAGTCGGTTTATTTAATATATATATATATGTATATATATATATTTTTTTAGTTAACATTTAATTTCTAAACCAGAAACTCCCCTCTCTGGCAATTTGTTTCTCTTATTGATGCCTGGAACAAAGTGCTTGCCCTCAATTGCTACGGTATATATCTGTGTTTGCGGATTGTAACTGTACTTAAGGAACGTACAAGCTGTGCAGATCATTCTGTGTCCGAGGGTCTGCTAAGTGGCTAAAATGTAAGTGTTACATACACTGTACACAGTACAATGTCCAGTGTTGGTTCAACTCTAGCAGTGTAAATTCAACTTGAACAGATAACGTAGAGTTACAGATCTCCATACAATGCATATTGGTTCCTATATATAATGCACAGAGGTCCGCATATATAATATATGTAGGGTTCTATATGTAATGCACATAGGTTCCTATGTTTAATGCATATTGGTTACTATATATAATGCAGATATGTTCCAAAATATAGTGTATATAGGGTCCTAAATATAATGTGCATAGATTCCTATATATAATTTATATATGGTCCTATATATAATGCACATAATCCCCATGTATATTATGGATATGGATTCCTGTATATAAAATGCATATGATATGACTTCCTATGTTTCGTGTGTATTGGATCACCGGTGCGATCTTTGGCTGGGGCGTTTGTTTCGATGCTCAACAAACATTTTACCAAAGGGAGTCTGCTTGTGTGAAACTGGTCCCGCCTGAGGCACTGGTGCAAAAAACCCCTCCGATATTTTCCCTCCTCTCCTCTCCGAGCCAATTACTGCTGCCGCCCTTCGGAGAATTGTAATAAATGAATTATCCTGGTAAAAGCATTTTATCTGTGCAGCTTTTAAAAAGGAGGAGAGAGAAAAAAAAAACAAAAAAAAAATATTTCATTGCAATCAAGTGGAAGCCAGTGGGCTGTTGTTTATCAAAGCCAGGCTGTTTCCAGACAGAGGGCGGATAATGTTTCTGTAATCTAAACTTTTATGACAGATGCGGTGAATTAAACGTTATTTCTTTTATTCTCTCGCAGATGTAATGTAGTGCTCGTTACCATTCCGTTTGTGATAAGTGCTCTTTGTTTGTTTTGGTGGGTCTCAAGTGTGAAGTCAGGCCCCACTTACTGTAGACAAAGCTTTTTAATGGCGGTCGGTAAAAGCCGTGCAGAAAGTGTGCGAGGAGCAGGTCTGAGGAAGCCGGTGTTTTTCGACCGAAGAGAAGGCGTCGCCTCTTCACAAGGGCTGAAGTCGCTCAAACTTAGTACGAGCACCAGCTTTTAAAAAAAACACCCGTGCAAAATCTAGTACAGTTTCTGAGATCGAAAGGTCTGGACATGACTATGAATGAGAACTTGTCTGCTACCAAGGATTTTTTCAGGAAATCGTTTTTCAACGTAATTGCTTTTCAGCAATTGAAAAAATATTTAAGCTTTTCATTTTTTTTTATTTTGACATGTGTCAAGTGTCTTGGATGACCAAAAGATGATGCATATTTTCAGCAAAATGGAGAACAATAATGTGATCGATTAAATATGCGTCTACATCATGGGTCTGGAACTCCACTCCTGGTGGGCCTTAGTGTCTGCAGGTTCAACTCCAGTCTGGAGAGCCGTAGTGTCTGCTGGTTCAACTCCAGTCTGGAGGGCTGCAGTGTCTGCAGGCTTAACTCAAGTCCTGGAGGGCCGCAGTGTCTGCAGGTTTAACTCCAGTCCTGGTGGGCCTTAGTGTCTGCAGGTTCAACTCCAGTCTGGAGAGCCGTAGTGTCTGCTGGTTCAACTCCAGTCTGGAGGGCTGCAGTGTCTGCAGGCTTAACTCAAGTCCTGGAGGGCCGCAGTGTCTGCAGGTTTAACTCCAGTCCTGGAGGGCCGCAGTGTCTGCAGGCTTAACTCAAGTCCTGGAGGGCCGCAGCGTCTGCAGGTTTAACTCCAGTCCTGGAGGGCCGCAGTGTCTGCAGGTTTAACTCCGGTTCTGGAGGGCCACAGTGTCTGCAGGTTTAACTCCAGTCCTGGAGGGCCCCAGTGTCTGCAGGCTTAACTCAAGTCCTGGAGGGCCGCAGCGTCTGCAGGTTAAACTCCAGTCCTGGAGGGCCGTAGTGTCTGCTGGTTCAACTCCAGTCTGGAGAGCCGTAGTGTCTGCTGGTTCAACTCCAGTCTGGAGGGCTGCAGTGTCTGCAGGCTTAACTCAAGTCCTGGAGGGCCGCAGTGTCTGCAGGTTTAACTCCAGTCCTGGAGGGCCGCAGTGTCTGCAGGCTTAACTCAAGTCCTGGAGGGCCGCAGCGTCTGCAGGTTTAACTCCAGTCCTGGAGGGCCGCAGTGTCTGCAGGTTTAACTCCGGTTCTGGAGGGCCACAGTGTCTGCAGGTTTAACTCCAGTCCTGGAGGGCCCCAGTGTCTGCTGGTTTAACTCCAGTCCTGGAGGGCCGCAGTGTCTGCTGGTTTAACTCCAGTCCTGGAGGGCCACAGTGTCTGCAAGTTTAACTCCAGTCCTGGAGGGCCACAGTGTCTGCAAGTTTAACTCCAGTTCTGGTGGGCCACAGTGTCTGTAGGTTTAACTCAAGTCCTGGAGGGGGCGCTGTGTCTGCTGGTTTTCATGGTTTCCTTTCAGTCAGCAGCCAACATAGCTCTTGGAAAGATGTGGAAAGGATTCGTTAGCCAATTGATGAGGAAAATTCATCCCTGCAGTAATGCGGAAACACAGTTTGCGATGCCTGATGTACAAGAGTCACCATTGCAGAGATTATTGCAGAGATTATTATTATTATTATTATTATTATTATTATTATTATTATTATTATTATTATTATTATTATTATTGATCATCTCTTTCGTTCAATCCCCGGCAGCTGTACCTCTTGGCTTGGTCAGACGTTCCTACGAACACAGTTGGCAGTGTTCGTGGGTGGGAAGCCGGTGAGGGTGTGAGTCTTGATCATTGCATGAGTGACTCCTACTAGTTGGTCGGGGCACCTGTTCAGCAGGGAGGGGATCTGGGGGAGATAGCGTGAACCTCCGCGCGCGTTACGCTCTCCCAGTGAAACTCCTCGCTGTCAGGTGAAAAGAAGCGGCTGGCGACTCCACATGTATCGGAGGAGGCATGTGGCAGTCTACACCCTCCCCAGACCAACAGAGGATAACGCATCGACCAGGACCGTGATGCACACGGGGAATTGGTATAACGACTAAATTGGGGAGAAAATGGGAGAAAATGGCAACAACAAAAAAAATGCAACTGAATAGTTTTGTTTAGAACGTGCAACAGGATGCAGTGACTAAACTATGTGAGGAGCGGAACGTTCCGTGATGATTCAACGCTAACAGAGTTTATATGAATCCGACCGGGCTCTGTCAGGATAGAGTGCATCTTGTCAGAACGGATTTTAGTGCCAAACGTTTTGCTGCGAGGCTTTCCTCGTGTTGCACGTCTGCAGAAAGAATGCGTCCTGCAATAGCTCTGATTTTGCGAAAGTGAAGTGTTTCGTTTTTTAGCGGGAGCGAGACTCTTACAAGCCCTTTGGAAGTGTCTTAACCCACCTTGCGACAGTATTTGGCTCTCCCCGCTCTCTAGAGTTCTGCTTTTTTTGGCTGGACCGCAGCAGTGGGGCCAGCCCTACGCATGCGAATGCCTGTGACCGACTGACTGACTGACTGACTGACTGAGTGATGAAGTTACGCCGTTGGTCGGCCGAGTTACGAAGTTACACCATTGGTCGGCCGGATCACGTGTGTTAGGTCCAGCCATATACTATGTTTTAACCTGGTCTTGTTTAAATCTATCTTTTGTTATTGGAAGAAAAAAAAAGAGTTTTAAAATCCGTACAGTTGCTCCAGGATTTAATCCGGGGGGCCACCCGTGCTGAGACACACACAGTAGCGCTAACTTTTATAACAAACGCTCAAATTTCCAGAAACTCGGAGACCGGCTGTGGCACGGAACCCATTTTCGTTTTTTTTTTTTTCTTTCGCTAAATTTTGAGCCAGCGGGACTGTCCCCCCCTGCCAAACCACTCCAGACGGCGAGCAAACACGTCCCACATTTTCACCCATGGGCTCCCCCCCAAAAAAAGTGGCCCAAAGTGGCCATTATCCTGGCCCAGTCCCATAAACAGTTTCGAATGGGCTTAATTATCATACAATTTCTAAAGTATGTTTTAATACGGGGAGTGTCTGTTTATTTGCGCAGGGTTGGGTGCAGGAGGGAGGAGAGAGGACTGGAGCGATGGGGTGTGGAATTCACAGTCGTACTTTGGTAACAAATTCAATGTGTTCATTATGTAAACGGTACCAGAGTAAATTTGGGTGGCAGGGGTGGGGAAAAAGTGGGGGGGGGGGGCAGGATAGGGGCAGGATGTCACTCACAGTGAGGCTGAAGGGGGGGGGGGGGGTAAGGGATAGAAAGGACCAGGGGGTGTCCAAATGATTTATAAAGTAAAGAGGAAGACATTATGAAACCATGTCCTAGAAAACAACTTTTTTATTCTAGTTTCCCCCAGTGTTCTTTTCCTGATGGAAGTGTGGCGGGGGGGGGGGAAGTAATCCAGGCATTTCACAACAACGACATCCTTCCAGGACATGGGGGGGGGGGGGAGTGGGGAGAGGGTGGGGGCAGGGGTAGAGGGGAGAGAGAGTGGAGCAGGAGAATGGGGTGACAGGGTGGGGGCAGGGGTAGAGGGGAGAGAGAGTGGAGCAGGAGAATGGGGTGACAGGGTGGGGGCAGGGGTAGAGGGGAGAGAGAGTGGAGCAGGAGAATGGGGTGACAGGGTGGGGGCAGGGGTAGAGGGGAGAGAGAGTGGAGCAGGAGAATGGGGTGACAGGGTGGGGGCAGGGGTAGAGGGGAGAGAGAGTGGAGCAGGAGAATGGGGTGACAGGGTGGGGATGAATAGGGCTGTTCAGACTTACAGATCCTATCATATCCCCTCCCCCCCCAATCATGATCCCCCCCCCCCCCCCCCCCCCAATCTTAAACTGCACGCAGGCTGCAGAGAGTACTGCCGGAGATATTCTAAAGAAAATAAATCACTCGCCCGGGAAATGGCCTCCCGTCAATCACATTAAAAACAGCAGTACCTCACCAGCACACAGAGGGGCTGTCCCCGTCTCTCTCTCTCTCTCTCTCTCTCGCTCTCTGTCTCTCTCTCTCTCACTCTCTCTCTCGCTCTCTCGCTCTCTCTCGCTCTCTCTCGCTCTCTCTCTCTCTCACTCGCTCACTCACACTCACTCCCTCTCTCTCTGAGCCCCCTCCCTTCCTCTCTACCATCCTCCCTCTCCCTCATTCTTTCTTCCTTTTCTGTCGTTCCACCTCTCCATCCCTTCACTTCCTCACTGCCATGACGACCAGGAGGGAGGACACCTATGGAGAAGAGAGACTCAAGGCATCATCTGAGACACATTTGAGAAACACTAGAGACACATTTGAGATGCATTCAATGACCAATGCACTCTATGGCCTGGGCTTGGAGGGATCTCATTATTATTATTATTATTATTATTATTAATGATAATAATTGATTCAGTATTGCTCTCTCACTGTCTCTCTCTCTCCCTCCATCGTTCCCCTGTTTTGGGATCGGCCCATTTGTCAGTTGATTGCTTCTCGGTAATTGTCAGCGCGTCCTGGCATCGAACAATAAGCCAGCTCTTCAAAGAAACGGCTCCGCACGTGTGAATCAGGAATTCCACGCAGATGAGTCAACACTGTGGACGGCTCATTGGAATAAATGCCATTGTGTTGACTGGGTGCCTGTTCTGTTCTTTTGGGTTGAACGGACACGATGGCACCTTTACCCTGCCAAAACTGGCCATTGTTTGTACCGACGGGACTCGGTTTCGGTTAAACCACCACGGGGCCTGTTCCTGTGGCGACCCCCTTCGAGTGGATGTGCGGGGTGGATTAATTTCGCCATTTTGGATATCAGACGGGCCACGGCTGTGGCGTGCCATCGTGGCGAATAGCTACTCCGTGAATCACGAGCGGTCGTAAATCACGATGAGAATTAACAAGCATAAATCATCAGTCACCAGATACCTGTCTGATTCCAGCAGAAGTTTTGCATGGGAGTTGTTATCTGTTGTCATGCCAGAACATTTAAAAAAAGGGTTGAAACAAAAAAAGGCAGGGCTAAACCAGGCTCTTGCAAAACTAGATACTGCTAACGACATTAGGTACTAGATGGGCACAACACCGTGGAATTCTTCTGGAAATAACTTAATTACACGAGCCTGACATAATTTACGACAAACTCAGACTGTTCTCCTGCTCACTGTAATGTAGACCATGTTTTCCGGCTTAATCATCATAATTAGAAAGCTACCTTCTCCTGTGAGCTGAAAAGACAGCCATGTATTTTGATGTAGGGAAACTTGGAATCTGTCGACTTTCCACTCCTGTTCTCGTAAGAGAAAGAGTTCTGCCCGAGGTTCCTTTCCTCTTTTCTAATTTTCACGAATGCCTGCTGTTTTGGACACGTCCCTCTGTTGCTCTCACGGCCTTTCCAAGTTGAAATATGAACGTCCCGTCGATCTGCGAACCGGGACGCCCCGATTTCACTCCTAATTTAAAAATGAAAATAATAGTACAAAAAAGAACCGACAAAGATGGCTGCAGTTTGTGTGTGCCTGTGTGTGTGTGTGTGTGTGTGTGTGTGTGCGTGTGAGTGAGCGAGCATGTGTGTGTGTGTGTGTGTGTGTGTGTGTGAGAGAGCGAGCATGTGTGTGTGTGTGTGAGTGTGCCGTGTATGCTCGTGGATGTGTGTGTTT
>CM077284.1:81127565-81131858 GCA_039654925.1 Anguilla pacifica | reverse complement strand
CGCATTGGGCCCTCAGTATACCCAACCGGATCACAGGACCCATCCACACACTGGAACAGCATCCTGCTAGGACTGGATACCTGTTTTAAGGCCTCTGATTGGCCCCTTTGACCACATGGGCTCACTGGGCGTGCTCAGAAGCAGCCGTGTCCTGCACAGGTATTCAAATAAGCCAATCACAGGGCTCCCTGTCCGAATGCATTGATAAATTTGGCCCTGGCCCAAAAACAGCAGACCCCACTCAATGCGGGACAGTTAGGGTACCTATGCACAGTTAGGGTACCGATGCATACATATTTAAATTGTGAAATACAGTGCATTCGTGCTAATATATGTTTAACCCTTTAAGACGTGAGATCACAAATATGTGATTGGAATGTTCTTAATGAAACATTCTAATGCTGATGTCACAATCACTACTGGTGACTGAAAGCAGTGGAGTTCTAGAACACTGAAAAAGAAAACCTGCTTTTCAAAGGGCTAAAAACCATGCATTTGAAACACTGCACAGTACCGTCGAGTAAATTCTGTTTCGCTGGTCTTTCGTGAGAATGCGCACGCTGAAATCAAACCCTGGACGCGGTAACAAAAGATTGAGAATTCTTCACAGAGGCTTGCTCGTCAGGCAGAACCCAGCGACAGAAGCACAACAACAAAATAAAAAAAGGGAATTGAAGAGCCGGTCTGGTGTAGAAGGAAACTATGCCCGATTTGACACAGACCACGGCCCCGGGACCTGTCGGAGCAGTCTGAGCGAAAGTGGCGTCTGTGTGCAATTTCAGAACTTTTCCGCGGAATGTGACGGGGGCGGGCGGGGTGGGGTGGTGGGGGGGGGGGCGGGCAACGCGTCGAACAGACCCGCTGTCACGGGTCACTTTGCCAGGGAGACGGGCCGGCACCCAACGCCGACGCCGCCTGCACCACCCTCAGGACTCCAGGGGGACCTCACCCCATAGCGTGCATCGCCTCAACACGTCCGCACCCTTCTGACAAAAAAAAGTCACGGCCAATTTTTCATCTCTGTAATAAAAATAAAGAGCTCTTTATCACTCAATCACTCCCCATTTTAGAGACAAATACCAATAGGGAGATTGACAGGTTTTTTTACCCGGTGGTTTGATAATGTCATTATTCAGACTAAACGATATAACTTAATTATAGAGAGAGAGAGAGTAATTACACAGTAAAACTGCAGAGTCAATTACAGTAACTACTGGACATATACACTGTTACAACATTAACTGTACCTGTTAGTAGTTGTTCCACAGACCATGGTATGCACTTTGGTACGTTGCTTTGGAAAAAAAGCATCTGCTATTTAAATGTAATGTAAATGTAATGTAATGTTACAGTTACAGTTTGTAACAGGGTACTAAACTGAATAACTACTGGGAGAATACACATTGTTACAATTCATAGAGCTGTAGTGCGTAACAAGTCATGACCCTGTTTGCAGCTCATGTAATTACACATGTGCAGCAGCCATTTTACAGTTTATCAAAGTACAGGTTGGCAGGTTGGAACGTCAGGGGTCGGAACGTCAGGGAATGCTTTTCGGAACGCCGGGAATCCTCTGTGGCTAACGTTCCGAAAAGCAGCCAGATTAACTCGGCTCGGACGCGGCAATCGATGCGCACGTCAGCTTTCCAAAAAAAAAAAAACAAGACGTAATAAATAAAATAAATCAATTACAAAAATAAAACCAGGCTGTGGTGAATTGAATTGGGTTGTTGTCCACAGGATTCCACATGTGCGGCTGATTTTGTCCCCTGCAGCTGCCAAGGGAGACGCTCAAGATGAGAGGTGGGAGGAGTCACGGGTTTCCGTAGCGGCTGACCAATCCCCAGGCCGGAGCAGCGCTGCGGGGGGCGGGGTTTATAGTACTTAATTGTGGGCAATTAGGTTTGGGATTGGCTGAGGGCTGGTGGTGGCCGCAGTGGCGGGTTTGGCGGGACTGAGGGGAACAGTGGCGCTCCTGTGCCACGGCCGCCAGCCGGCCTGGGTGGTCTGGCCTGTGGGGGGGTAGGGGGGGTGGGGGGGGGGGCGGCTGGCGGTTGCCAGGCACAGACGCTGTCCTTGGGAGGTCGGAGAGAGGGGGGTGGAGTTGGGGGGGGGTGGGTAGTGCGGTCTGGGCAATGCCCACACATGGAGCACCACAGAGCAAGTGCCAGGACAAGCTTTACCCACTGCACACACACACACACACACACACTCACACTCATATACTGTCATATACACACAGAGGCAAACACACATACGCACATACGCACACTCATATACATACAGTACACATGCACGCACACACACGCACTCACACGACACACACACACGCACACTCACAAGACACATACACACACACACATGCACACTCACAAGACACACACACACAGAATGAATAAATGTTTTCAGAGGAACACCCAAGGTTTGGAGGGACACTCTCGGTTTCAGGAGGACCCAGGGGCACTGTGGAAAATCACAGGATGGTTTCTGGTGAGTGCTGGTGGATGCTGGGAGGACAATTTTAGAAGTCCTCGGGAATTTTATCCCCCCCCCACCCCACCCCACCCCACCCCACCCCTCTGGCGGTCAGAGAGGAAACAGTACACGTTCTGATGAGGAAAACCCAGGACAGCAGATTCTTTGGGTTTTTTAAGTTGTGGCGAGCAAAAAAAAAAAAAAAAAAATCCAAACATTTCCTGACTAAATTTAATTTCGACGGTTTCGACGTTCAGAAACACCGCCTGTCGCCCTGGTGTTCATTAAAAATTTGTGTCATTTCTTATTAGCGAGCTGCTATTTCAGTTTTGGGAAAATATTTTCGGAGGAAACCTAAAAAAAGTCCTTCTTTCTGCGGCCCTGTCATTGGTCTTATGAAACACACACATTTGTCAATGAATCGAAGCATTCAGGCGTGAGAATCAAAGGCCTTAAACATGGTGAGACAACCTTCTGAACCACCGCTCTGTCTCCCTCTGGAACTGCTTCTCTTTCCCTCCTTCGAAAACATGGGTAACACTTTACAATCCGGTCACACGTATTGGTACACTCTCAGAAGAAAAGGTAAATGGTAAATGGACTGCATTTATATAGCGCTTTTATCCAAAGCGCTTTACAATTGATGCCTCTCATTCACCCATTCACACACACACTCACACACCAACGTTGAAAGGCTGCCATGCAAGGTATCATTCAGTACCTAGAAAGGTACAATCACTTGTCACTGTGGCAGTACCTCTTGCAGGTACAGAACTGTACCTTTACCAGAAAAAAGCGTCCCATTCAGTACCTAGAAAGGTACTGTCGCTTGTCACTAATACCTTTAGAGCTACAGTTTTGTACTTGTGCAGAATCTGTACCCTTGTGTACCTTTATTTCTGAGAGTGTATATATTAACTAATGTTCTCGTTAAAGTGAATTCATGACGTAAAAACACATTAATTAAGCGTGAAATCACTTTTCATTAGTTAGTAGTTAGCTGTATGTTTTAGTCACATGATTACATTAGCAAAACAAACTGTTTTTTTTCCCAGTGTGACTTGGCATTGACAGATGTAATTGTTAACATGAATGAATGGCGTAGAAACACATTAACAATGCTGTGCAGATTGACCTTTTCGGAAATTAGTAGTTAACAACTACAGTAGTTAATGGCAATTCATGTGATGTTATTGTAAAGAGTTGCCATAATGTCACAAGTCACGTCCTCTTGCTCTTGCTGAACTGCATGTATCCACGTCCTGTTTCCACACTGAGGAATCTGGCCTAGAGTGAGTTTCCTTTATTTCATTCCTTTTTATTTTCAGGGATGCCCGTGCATTATTGACCGTGTTGACTGCTGCCTCCTTACAGCGAAATGAACAGCCAATCAGCAGGAGAGCGTTAGCGCCGCGAGCCTATCGCTCACCATCCGCCCCCCCCCCCCCACTGCCTCGCGACTGCGGGTCGTTAAGCCGTTTAGTCTCATTGATCATTAGTGGAGGGGCGGCCGGCGAACCTTAACGACCCATCACCCCCCCCCCCCCCACCCTGCCCTCGTCAATGAATCTCAGTCAGGCTGCTGCTGGATGTTGGACGTCCGGCGCTGACCTCCTCCTGCTCCTCCTCCTCCTCCTCCTTCTCCGCCTCCGTGATTAGGGAAAGAACGAGACAGTGAGGACACTTCCTCCCCCCCTCCTCCCCCCCACCTTGTTTTGTGTGTTTTTATTGACCCCCCCCCCCCCGGGTGGAAGTCGCTATGCTCTAATAGCCCCCCCTATCCCGCGTGGACAGAGAAAATCACGCTTTCTTTTTTTT
>CM077284.1:81117565-81122565 GCA_039654925.1 Anguilla pacifica | reverse complement strand
TTTTTATTAGGAGAATAATTATATACCATTGTCCCATGTCTTCATCATTTTGCTCATTGTAAGCCATTAGCATTTTGTTAGCAACCAAAAAATACAGAGTGTTAAAAGGGTTAAAATCAAGTGGAAATCCTGGGATAGAGTTGTATGCAGGAAGCAAAGGTCAATACAAGGATGTACTGTAGAATGCAAGTGAAGTACTGCGCTTGTGATATACGGATGGAAACGATGTATTCATTGCAGTTCCAATCATTCCAAACATATTGATCCAATTTAGTATTTTTTTTATTTTTATTTTTTGTCTCTCGATGGAGTCATCATCGGACATGCGTTCCGTGTTCGCGCTGTGCAGGTTCGGGTCCACGCACTGCCGCTCTCACCTGCGAGCCGGCAGCTGGCTGTTCTGCATGCCCACAAACAGTGGTTTCCAGTAACTCTGAGCCAAAATGGCGTCCGTGCTGCGTGGCTGGACACGTCCAAGTGTAGGTAATGAATGACAATAGCACAAACAAAAGGAATGCACTGCAATATATTGTAAATATGTAGACAGTAGCATGAAAAACTTACTGTATTTCACAACAATGACTGTTTCAACATCTGAAAGTGGCAATGACTTGTGTATGTGCATTGTAAAGTGTTGATGATCTTCATAATATATCTATTTATGTATGTATGCATGTGTGTATGTATGTATGTATGTATGTATGCATGCATGTAGGTATGTATGTATACATATGATCATTGATAAGAGTTCAGAGAGGTTGCATAGTGACAGGAAAAAAACTTGTGTACAGTCACACAGTACAAACTGTGTAATGTGCATGAAGAACTTTTCATTAATATTCCCACCAGTCAAGTTAAACACTGAACCTTTTACACCATTTAGATCTTACATGCAGCTATTTTAGTATATGTAAAATTATGTAAATATTTCACATTTGAGCACACGTTTGGCTGTATTTCGATATGACAGGGGACACAGTGAATTTATTCACTTGTTACTCGGGTTGTGTGCTCAGAAACTGCGTTGGAAACTGCTGTTCTGATAGAGCCTTTTCACACTGAGTCAGCGAAACCAGGCCGTCGTCCAAGTGCCATTTCTGAGGAACACATTTCGATCAAGCAAAATGGCCCAGAGTAGAAACTGTCTGAGCAATTAAAAATGTTTTTAAAAAAAAATGTTTTCCCCACTTCATATATATGCTATATATTATATTATGCATTGCATTTTGTATGCATGTCATTATTACTGATATTCAAAAGAGTACTAGCCTGGAAACAGACTGAGGTAAAATTACTTGGCTGGTTCATTCATGGAAAAGGAAAAAAAAAAAGATAAACTGAACACCTACAAGAACAAGAACTCTCTCTCTCTCTCTCTCTCTCTCTCTCTCTCTCTCTCACTCTCTCTCTCTCTCTCCTTACTGGCCACACAAGGTGCTGTGACTCCCTGTGTGTCCGGCTCCTTTCCCCTCCTCTGGAGCCTGGCCAGAGAGGATTCTGGGAGAATTGGTGTGTCATCTGCAGTCTCGCAGATGAGCCTGAGTACAGCTGGGCTGTTTGGTCCCTAAAACAAACAAGTCACTGTAAACTCCACACAGACAGACACACACACTCTTGGACATACACAAAAACTGCCATCAGAGATTGAAAGGGCCCTCACAACACACACACACACAATCACACACACATACACCCACACACAGAGAGACTGCCAGGTCCTCACAATGCACTTTCCCAAAAAAAAAATCTGTAAAGTACTATTTTGAAAAGCCATTTAAAAAAATGTAACTTTTCAGAATGTCTATTTAAAGGGATAGTTCACTTTCAGGAGTTTTATTTTGTTGTTATTTTTGTCTTTTTATCTTCATTTTCTATGTAACTGATTTTCTGTGTGTAATATTAAAATTAAGAGACTCCAGGGTCCTGACAACACAAACACACACACACAAGCACACATATCACAATACACATATACAAACACACGTGCATACACACATGCACACATACACGCACATACTCTTATATAGACAAACACGCATACAAATAACCTCAAACGAACAGATGCACACTTACGTGCACGCAAACAAATAATAAATATTTGTAAACAGAAAAAGGATTTTGTTATTTGTGAACACCTCGCATAGCCTGAGAGGCCCCGCCACACATGTGTCCTGTTGCATAGCAACAGCAGGTGTGTGAACTGAGGCTCCTGATCGCACAGGTAACAGCTGCCAAACGGTACCTGAAACAGAAGCGGGTGGTAAGAATCCAGAGGTGCGCCTACGGGGACAGGTGTGGGTGCAGGTGTAGGTTTTGGGAGTGTGGCGGAGGAGGGGAAAGGTGGGGGGTGGGGGGAGGGTGTGAAGCCACACCCCTCCAGCCGTGTCTTTGAGCCTAGCCTAGCACGGGTCAGTTCCGTGCCCTGCTGCTCTGGGGCACTCTTGGGGTGGGGGGGGTGGGGGGTGGGGTGGAACCGGCCCTGGCACTGCCCCGAATTTCAGAGCCGGGTGTCAGCTTTCTCACTGAGGCACAGAGCCCTTAGGGCGGGGGGGTCAGGGGTCGAGGGTCGGGGGGGGGGGGGGGGGGGGGGCAGAGCCACACCCCGGACCCGACTCGCGTTACGCTCCGCTCACCTTCCCCCCCAGGTGGCTTCGCGGGGGGGTCACCAGACAGATAGCCCCGCGTTACCTTTACCTTCACCTGTCTCTCCTGCATCTCTGGCAGCGCATCACTCTCCTGGTGAACTCTCTCACCTGAGCCAA
Source organism: Anguilla pacifica (assembly GCA_039654925.1). Lineage (NCBI taxonomy): Eukaryota > Metazoa > Chordata > Actinopteri > Anguilliformes > Anguillidae > Anguilla > Anguilla pacifica. The sequence goes on along the minus strand of CM077284.1, from coordinate 81,119,803 downwards.
GGGAACACACTCCAGGGTATGGGTGGGGGTGTGAGGTGCGTGTGTGTGTGTGTGTGTGTGTGTGTGTGTGTGTGTGTGTGTGTTCCCAGGTACTTTAACCCCACGGGTGCTCCTGAGAAATGCATGCTGCCATCCGACCACTGTTCACTGGTTTGGTGTGTGTGTGGAGGGGGGGGGTGGGCTTAAAGAAGAGGAAGAAGAAGAATAAATTGCAAACTCCTGGACAAACTGTGGGGGCGCTGCCCTGAAGGCAAATGACGGTTAACAGGTGTAAATCACGAAAGGTGGGGGGGGGGGGGTGGGTGGGATGGGGGGTGGTAGAAGCACTGGACCCTGTCCCCCCACCCACAGGCCCCAACTACTCAGTAACCAGGAGGCTGCTTTTATCATCCCCCTCTCCCCTTTTTCAAAAGGAAAATCCCTGGATCACTGATCAGAGCAGTCACAAAACTGCTGAATCATGAAAACTGCCTCCTTCCCCCGCAGTCCTAAAATACAAGAAATACGTCAGCTCATAAAATAACTTACAGCAGCCAAATGGCACTCCCAAAGCTGCCCATGGTTACAGTGTGGGTTAGTACATTTCTGACATAGAAATGAGAATTTTATATTGATTTACTTTGTGACAACCCTCAACCCAACACCCCCACATGCTCAACCCAACACCCCCACATGCCATACCCACCTCCAGTCCCACCCACAACCACCTACCACCTACCCTGGTTCTAATACAATGTAAATATGTGGACTTTTTGGCAAATATAATAAACATATTTCAGAACTTTACATATGCCAGTATCTTAATGGTGTAATAATCATTATATTTGGTCATATGTCACAGTATGCAGCATTGAAGTGTCTTTTCTCATATTCATAAAATACTGTGCCCTCCAAATATTTTCACACCCCTGAAAAAGTAGCTTGTGTAAAATAAACAATATATGTAATGAGAAATGTGTGTCACAATTTTTCATACATAGATTTGCGCCAACATGCTACTTCAGAAACAGAACTCTTATGTTCCAGTGAATCCCGAACAGAAAAGAACAGAAAAAAAGTCGACATCTGTTCTTCGTTTTCTCAGCTGGGGACTCTCGGGCTGTGGCGGCGACCTCTGACCCCTACGCGACACGTTCTAATTTGCGAGGAGTGGAGTTAACGAGGGCGACCGTGGAGAGGCCGACGCGGCGATTAACACGCGCTTGGAAGAGCGGCGCAGCCAAGGACGTTAACACCCCTGGAAAAAAAAGAAAGAAAGAAAGAAAAAAAAGCCAGCAAGGAAAAAGAAAGGGGAAAAAAGCCAGCAAGGAAAAAAAGCAAGAGAAAAAAAGCCAGCAAGCCTTCCCCCCCCCCCTCCTCCCCAGAAGCGAAATGCTGAACAGAGGCTGAGAGAGAACTCCCAGGGCGGGTGCCTTTTTCGCCAAGGGGAAACTCCTCAACAACATCAATAACCAGAAGATTGGAGTTAATTTGAGGTTTATTAAGCTGACCCGCCCGGACTCCCACCCCATGCAACCACGAGTCTTCGACATTCAAAGAAAGCAAAAGCCAATTGGTTATGTTAAGTTAAGCCCTCTCTTACCCCTACGCAGTAAAACTGAGCTGCTGTATATTGAAAAATATACTGTCATACATTGAATAGTGCACTTGAATATATGGAGGCAATCCAAATTTATTTTCCAATATATAATAAATATATAAAAATATATTTTATTCATCAATATGGTAATAAGACTGGAGGTGCTATCGTTGGTGTATTTTTAAGTGTTGGTTTGTATTTGTATTTTTTAAATTTATAATGGTGTATTATTTCTGAAATACCTCAGTGTTATGTCTTAATATTTTTTGTTTTAGGCGGTTACATTTACCAGAAAAGCCTTCCAGCTGGGTCGGCGCGCACCGTACGGAGTAATGCGTTTTTACTGCGCTCAACGTGCAGCGCGGATAATGCACGGCGACGGAAATAATGCAGCCCCCGCAAACCGTCAGTTCTAATGCGCGCGTTACAGCCCCCTTAAAGTATTGATCGGCTATTGATCGGCGCCATTGATGCGTTTCCTACCGTAAAGGCTAAGCTAAACTGTCTGGTGACCACTTGAGTGTGCAGTAAATGCGCCGTGACAGCGTTACGACCGTCCCGCTGCCGCTCGGACCCTCGGCCCGCGTGCGGCGCGTCCCCGTTCCAGACGAACGCGGCCTCTCGCTCTGGCGCCGTTCAGAACCACGTGCGGGATCTGT
>CM077284.1:81080065-81107565 GCA_039654925.1 Anguilla pacifica | reverse complement strand
CCCTCACACACACATACACACGCTCTCTCTCTGGAACACATTCTCACACACACATACACACGCTTCCTTTCTCTCTCATTCTCTCTCTCATTCTCTCTCTCTCTCTCTCCCTCACACACACATATGCGCTCTCTCTCTGGAACACATTCTCACACACACATACACACACTCCCTTTCTCTCTCATTCTCTCTCTCATTCTCTCTCTTTCATTCTCTCTCTCTCTCTCTCACACACATATGCGCTCTCTCTCTGGAACACATTCTCACACACATATACACACACTCTCTCTCTCTCTCTCTCTCGAACACACTCTCACACGCATACAGCACGCTCACAGTTTCTCTCACTCTCAGACGCATTCTCTCGCTCAAAATTCAAGTTCCTTTATTGGCAGGAAACACATTTGTCGATGTTGCCAAAGCATACAGAAATAAGTTAAAAATCCGAACGCGCGCACACTGTCTCTCTTTCACATCACTCGCACACTTTCTCTTTCGCTCTTTCTCACACTTTCGCTCACTCACTCACTCACTCAATCACTCACACGCTCTCCTTTTCTTACCCTCTATCCCTTTCTCCAAAACCACTCGTAAGAAGGAGACCGGCACCTGGAAGGCCAGGGATAAATGCTAGCGTTAAAGCCTTGAATGATCTCGCGCGGTTCTGCCAAGCAGGACACACGTTTACGTTAATGATGTCATCGCCAAGCCCTCTCTGCGAGAAGGCGTCCCGCTCGATTCGGGCCCGTCGGGGGTTAAAAAACAGGCCCCGCCCCTCTGAGGAGGCGGGGAGAGCTCGGAGGGGAGAGATGCTTTTTCCTCGAAGTCTGCGGTGGAATCGCGCGAGTTTAACGATCCCCTCCACTCTCTCGGCCCCGCCCTGATTGCGGTCTCGCCGAGAGGGACCTCTGCCACTCTGAGCGAAAGTGCAGGGGGGGGCGGGTTCAGCGGCCGGGGCACTGCAGGTGAAAGCACTTCAGCCCCGGGGTCAAACAGGGCTGCCCCCCCCCGCACGCCCCCGCACCCCTCAGCACACATCCCATGAGCCCCCACTGCATGCTCAGGAAGACAGGAAGTAAGAGTTCGCTCACGGGTCGGTGGGGATCTCGTCCGTGTGACAGCCGCTGAGGGTCCTTACCCCAGAGAACTCTAAATAACTCTGAGAACGAGGAGACCGGAAGCACGCCAAGACCGCGCTTTCAACTTATTTAAAGAACATTCCCAATCATCCCTTGCAGAGCCACACCCTAGAACATTCCCTTATGTTCCTTATGCTTTTGTTCCTTATAATATTCCCAAGAGAACTCTACAGAACTGTTCCTTTTCATATTCCAGAATTTTCTTCCCGAACCATTCCTTAGAGCATTCCCAAATGAACTCTACAGAACTGTTCCTTTTCACATTCCCAACAGTTCTTTACAGAACCATTCCTTAGAACATTCCTGATAGAGCTTGTTCCTCACATGGTGTTTGAGGAGAAGTCATGGCAACCTGGCAGTTCAACATGAGAAACTTTAATGCTGCGTCAGTGAAAACTTCAAATGTCTCCCAGTGTTTTCCCATTTTCCCCAGTGTTTCCCAGTATTTTCTAGTTTTTCCCAGCGTTTTCCTATTTTTTCTGGTGTTTTCCAGACTGTTCTGTCGGTGAGATATAGACAGTGATGGGTGTCATATTTTTTGGCAGTTTGAGAGAGCCCTCCGACCCCTCACGCACCCTTTACTGGACCCCCTCCCCAGCCCCCTGTCTGACCGGTCGCCCCCGGTAACAGGAGCAGCCATTGTGCGGTCAGCGCGGTCTGCCCCGCCTGGGGTTGCCAGCTTGGGTCCCAGCGATTTTGGCGGGTAGGGGTCAGGGGGGGAGAGGGGCCATTATGGCGTCTGGGGCGGGCGGCGCGCGAGGCAGCGGGTCGTCCGGGGTTACGAGGACGACCGCGGCGGCATATGGTCACCGCTGGGGGTGCATCTGTGGCGGAACACGCCGGAACTTGACCTTCACCTCCACCTCCACCTTCACCCTCACCTTCACCCTCATCCTCACCCCGCCACGCTCCACTCCAGCTCCAGACTTTCACTAATGTTCCCAAACCCTGGGCAAACTGGACTGACCCAAACCCCCCCCCCCCCCCCACCCCGCGCCCCCACCACCATGCCCTGTACCCCTGCCCCTCCTGCCCCTCCTGGCGGGGCCATGGGTAATGGGATTGATCCTGGCCAGGGCCCCTCTGGCGCTTTTATAGAGGGGTGATGGATGGAGGGGTTCTTAGAGGTGATGAAGCCACTCTGCATCTTTAATGATTCATGGAGAGAAACACACACACACACACACGTACACACGCACACATACACACACACACACACACACATACACACGCACACATACACACACACACACACACACACATACACACACACACATGCACACACGCACGCACACACACGTGAGCACACACACACACACACACACACACACATGCATGCACACGCACACACACACACATACAGGCGTGCCGTGCACACACACACACACAATACACACACAAACCTACACACACTTGCACGCACACACACACACTCACATACACACAGACACATACAAACACACGCTCATAAGCATGCACACACACACACACACACACACACACATACACACGAAGCATTAGCAGCACAAAGCTACTGCTCATCCGGAGAGCCTGAGGTACTGTCCCTCCCAAGTCCTCCTCGGCCCCCACCAACCGCCAGCCCCCCCACCCCCCCCCCCCCCCCCACCCCCACCCCACTTCCACACCCTCCCCCTTTAAAGCTTTTAAGATCCGGACAGACAGTAGATAGTCCCGCCTCCACGGGATGTGCTGTTCCACAGTGAGAGACCGGGCTGATGAATTCACCCTCTAATGTCTATTAAGAAGTCTTCAGCAGTACAGAGATGGATGGATGGATGGATGGACGGATGGAGGGATGGAGGGATGGGAGCGAGAGGAGGGACGGGTGATCAATAGGCACAGCGATGGCTGCATGGGAGGATCCAGGGTCTTTCGTTAAAAAATAAAAATTAAAATAACAACGGTAACATGGCCTACTTGCCCTCAGTACCTAGCAAAACCTTAAAAAATGTAAACATTTCACTCCTCTGAAGAGAGCGTTGACAAACAAACCGACAATGTCTGTCCCCAAAGTAGAATGTGGTTACCTTACACACCTCCCAAATTTATTTGACCCGGACTTCATCAGGATGCAAACTTTCTGAGCATTTTACCATGAAGAAAATAAAGAGTAAAGCCACACAACCTGCAATGGCAGGCGTGTTGTCCTATTAAAACACTGGGTTTGCATCAAGCGATGCATTCCACAGTATGGTATGGAATCTCAACTTCGAGGAACTAGTGAAACTTCTGAAAGTGGATTAGTGATTCCATGCCCCCCCCCCACCCCCCCACCCTCCCCCATACATGTGTTGGATCACAGTATTAAAATGAACTAGATTTGTACTTACATTCTCTATAATATGAATTAGGATTTTTAAAATTTTTTAATTACGTAATGTAACTATATGTGAAAATACATTTTCCTGAAGCAAAATATATACACTAATGCATACAGACAGCATTTTAAAACTCACGTATCGCCCCACCCTTTCTTCCTATAATCGGCACGGTTATCATCAGATCAAGGCTGATTAGGCACCGTTGGAAACGACAAGCGCGTTAAAAAAAAACGCCCGATCGATCGATCGGCGAGCGCACGCATCTAAACAGTCGACCGTAATTCAGAATGAAATTTATAACCTTTCAAACGGAACGCTGAGACGCCGGGGGCCTCGTCCGGGGGACCCTAACACGCTATTAGAGGACCCAGCTAATCTCAGGGGCTCGCTACCGACTGCATTAATATTCGCATTAATATTTAAGGACAAACATCGTCTCACACACACACACGCAGCTGTCTAGTTATCAGCTACTACTCGTCCCCCCCGCCCTCGACTCCCCCCTGGCCTGCGATTATAAGGCTTCACATATTAATGACTGCGACTGCCCTGCTTTTTAAACTGATAACCATGGCAACCCTGCCTCTGTGGCTCCGTAACTGAAACGGCTAATTGTTATCATCGCGCAGAATGTGCTCGTTTTTTTTTCACTTTTTTTTTTTTGTCAATATTGTTCTTCGCAACGTGATTTCATTCAAAATTTCTGATAACTTGCTAAGCATAGCTTCATTCCTTATATATCAGCAACTACATGAGTTTTTATTTTTTTCCAAAACTACAACTATCGTGTGTCATTTATTGACAACTGTAATAGCTGTGTCATTAATATTTTATTAATATGAATAACTGTGAATATACTGCATACAATTTTTTAAATTAACCATTCTCTTGTTTTAGTTTGCTGGTATTGAGTCATTTATTTTATTCTGAGTCTTGCCACTTAAAGACAGCAGAAATTTTATTGTAACTTCACCCATCTGTAGCTTGTGGTTTTGTTTGCTTACCATTCCAAATGCACCTTTTGCAGGTGTGCAGCAAAAACCAAAGGACAGGTCAGTCTCAACAAGATATCGCCATTGGAGATCCCATGACCCACTTTTGAACGGGCAGGGATGTTACCCCCGGCCCAATGTCTGAGTCAAATTCCCGCGAAAACCGGCTCTCTACATTCGGGCCACAGCCCAGGGCGTTCCGACCCCCCTTTGAGTCCCCAGGTCTTCAGCGCTGAAGAGGAACTGAGTTCCCGGTTGACCTACCTGGTTAAATAAAGGTTTAAAAAAAATGTTTAAATTGTAATGAGAGAGATTTCTCGTACAGACAGCCGGCTCCTGGGTTCAGCGTGGAGCGATACAGCTGTTTTATTTTTTCCCTCTAATCGTTTCCAGAGGCCACTTTGATTTCAGTTTTTACAGTCTGCTTTATTTCATTCCATTTTTTTTTTTTTTTTGCTCTCTTTCTTTTTTCCCCCCCCCGACGACATGCATGAAAAAAAGAGATCAAATTCACACCACATGCCCGCGAAACAGAAGACGAACCTCTTAGCTCCTCAAATTTTTATTTTATTCTTTTATTTTCCTCCTCCTTTAATTTTCTTCTGCAAACGTGCCGTTTCGATTGGAGGGGCCCCCGGCTGAGGCGGAACTCTCAGAGCCGGGATTATGTTGCCCGGGGAGATAATGGAGGCGGGACAGCACTTTTTGGAAGAGGGATATTTTTTTTTTTGCAGTGAAGAAGAAAATAGATGAGCCGCAGACACCATCCAGTGTTCCAACACCCCCCCGTCCCCCCCCGCCCCCCCCAGGCCCGTGTGGTCAGTCCCATCCCGCGACTCTGGGATGCGCTCGGGCAAAAGCCTGGAATCGAACCCGGAGCGGTAGCTTGCCCCATCCGCAGCGGCCTTGCCTTCCATTGACTCTCTCTGCTCGATTTTGGCGAGTGTGGGCCTCACCAGAGCTCCCTCACATCTTGCCCAAATAACCCTTGTCCCAAACCCCCCCTAAACCCAAAAAAAAGGCAGAGGGCCTTCGATGCCCTTTGGTCCCAGGTTCGCTTGCTCTGCGTTCCCGCATCTGTGTCACGCTAAAATGCTTCCCCCTACCAACCAAAAATAACTGACCCTTTAAGTTGCAAGATTGTGACATCAAAATATCCTCAACTGAATGTTCTAATGCTGATGTCATAGTCACTGCCGGTGACTGAAAGCAGTGGAGTTCTAGAACACTGACAGAGTATTGTGAAAATGTCATTCCAACAAAGCCGCTCTTCAAAGGGTTAACCAACCGTCAGCCGTCTCTCCTGGCAAACCGGCTGCGTTTGGCATCTGGCAGCGAAACCAAGCACAGCCAGAAATACAACATTGAGCAACATAAACCTAAACAATCGAGCAGACAGTGTAATGTATTGATGAAGAAAAAAAAAATACATGTACCAAATAAAACAACGCACAAAAGAAAAAGTATTAAAAGTATTAAAAGAAAGACGTCTTGTTTGGGGTTTAACAAGGAGGAGTGATTAGCTTATACAACTTTCCAAAACACGGAGGAAACCTTTCCCACTTTTGTTGAAGTTGCACAACATTAAAGATTCTGAAGAGGGAAGCCTGCACTGTGGTTTCCATAAGGAACTGTTTTATAAGTTAATTTAAGTTGAATTAGACTGGATTTTTTTGTTGTGGGTCGGTTTTGTTTGAATGTGGAGGGTGGCACGGCTGACTTCCTCTTTGGGGATGGGGGGTCCCGAGGGGGAGGGGGTGGGGGGGGGGGGGGGGTGGTGGGTTGTCACCCTGATACTGCCTCGAACTCAGCACCGACAGCGCTAGTCCTCTGAGCGTGGCAGAATCTCAGAAAGACGGATCTCCGAGACCGAAGACGCCGAGCAGTACAGAGCCGTCTCGGCACACGCTTGCGCGAGGCCTCTGTGCCGTTTTTGCCGCCGTCTTCGCCGGTGTGAGGCGTTCGTGTGGCGCGTTTGTGCCGCACTCGCATCCGCGCGCTTGTGTGCCAGCGCGCTTAATCTCCGTCAGTGCGTTTGTGTGCCGTTTGGGTGAGCATGCCGAACCGTACAGAGCAGTAGCGGCGCGCGTTGGTGCCGCTCCTGCCACTGTCTTCGCCGGTGCGTGCCGGTGCTAGCCGGGGCGAGCGCGTTTAATCTGTGTTAGTGCATTTGTGCGCAGTGTTTTCTGGCGTTTGGGTGAACGCGCCGAACGGTACAGAGCCGGTGCGTGCCGGTGCGTGCCAGAGCTAGCCGGTGCTAGCCGGTGCTAGCCGGAGCTAGCCGGTGCGTGCCGGTGCGTGCCGGTGCATGCCAGAGCTAGCCGGTGCGTGCCGGTGCGTGCCGGTGCATGCCAGAGCTAGCCGGTGCTAGCTGGGGCTAGCCGGCGCGAGCGCGTTTAATCTCTGTCAGAGGCCGCAGGCCGCAGCTCGAGTGCGGGCCCATCACAGAGCCCCGACCCCAGCTCCCTGTCTGTACTCACTCCAAACAGCTGGGGAGCCTTAGCCACGGAAAATCACTTCCACTCTGTCTCTCTCTCTGTCCACCCCCCCCCCTCTCTCTCTCTCTCTCTGTTCACCCCCTCTCTCTCTCTCTCTCTGTTCACCCCCCCTCTCTCTCTCTCTGTTCACCCCCCCTCTCTCTCTCTCTCTCTCTGTTCACCCCCCCCTCTCTCTCTCTCTGTTCACCCCCTCTTTCTCTCTCTCTCTTTCTCTCTCTGTTCCCCCCTCTCTGTCTCTCTCTCTGTTCCCCCTCTATCTCCCTCTGTCTCTCTCTCTCTTCACCCTCTCTCTTTCTGTCACTCTGTCTCTCTCTTCCCTCCCTCTCTCTCTCTGTTCACCTCCTCTATCTCTCTCTCTCTCTCCCCTCCTCTCGCTCTCCCCTTCCCCCCTCTCCCTCTCTCTCTATATAAATATGTATTTAGCCCTCTTTATTTCTCCATCTATCTCTATCTCTTTTAATACCAGCTGTCTGTTTCTCCAGAAAGGCAGAAAGGATGATGGAAGGGGTGGGGCTGGGGGGAGGATGGGGGGGGGGGGGGTGGATAATTTAACATTTCGATGTCTGAATTCAACAGTAGCAAGGCTGAAAAATCCTGTGCTAACAATCCTTCTCTTCAGACATCACGTTGAGCAACAAAACTAGCCAAGGGAGGGAGGGGGTAGGGGGGGTGGGACAATTACCGCCCAAGAACCACCCCCCCCCCCCACCCACCCCACCCACCCCTCGTCTGCACGTAAATAATACAACGTGTTCCGTCCTGTCTAGTCAAGGTGTAATCCAACATCAATCCCCCGGACAGCCCCCGCGCTCCCCCCCCCCCCCCCACTCGCGTCTCCCAGTGCATTACCGCTGCTGGGGGGGGGGGGAGCAGAAACGTCGCCGGCGCTCGCGCTCCATCGCCACGGCTACGCTATTGATTTACGAACGACGAGGCAGCGCTGCTGCTGCTGCTGCTGCAGCAGCCGCTAATTGAATTGAGATCCAGGAAGTAAGTTAATGTAGCCGACAGCGATACAGGAACTCAATCTCCCCAGTGCGCGGAATTTGGGTTCCTCGCTATCTTCGCTGTCAGTGCGATAAATAGCTAATCGATTTGGGGGTGGGGGGGGCTGGGGGGGGTCAGGGGGGCGGGGGAGGGGTGCTTCAGCCAGGGAGGGGACAACACACTCAAAACTAGTTACCTGAGGAAAAGACAACAACAAAAAAAACACACAAAAAAAGAGGTTCTGATTTTGGCCCGTTCTCGTATGGTTACGATGAAGGTGAAAATGTATATAAAGACATCGGCACCTTTTGCTCTTCCAGCCACTCAGAATGGTGGAATTTGATGTCCATGATAACAACGTGTTAGTTTTTGTGTAGTACACTTGTCTTTAAGCACATAGAACTAAATTGTAAACCTGGTTTTGTTAAAAGAAATGTGTCAGATAAACAAACCGACCAGTAGACATGTTGGTAGGATTAGAGTTGTGTTTGTCGTCGGAGATTCTTACAAATCATTCATCGGGCAAGGAACGGTGAACAGTTTAAAAATGCTTTTATTTTTATTTTAACAAACCTGCAGCTAAAGAGGGAAAAAAAACACGGGCCCACTACTCCTCCTGCACATCACTCTCTCTCCAGTGAACCCACTCACTTTAGTAAAAAAAAAAAAAACATCATAAAATAATTTCCTGGAGTTGTGGTAATGATCACTCATTTGCCAAGCGCATAACCTTGTACCAGGTAGCTTACACACGTGTGTTTGCACAGCTGCTCCTTCCTAATCGTTCACTAATTCATAAATATTTTTTCGGTGGTAATGAAGGAGAGGAATTTCGCACTGTGAGCTAAGGGGAAGTCCCCCCCCCCCCCCCCCCCCCACGGGCCCAGGGCGGAGGGTCCTGAGCGGGGCAGGCGTCCATCGCCCGCAGCCCTGCCGCCCAGCGAGTCCGTCTGTGTGGCCCCTGAAACCCACTTCCTGTGCGCACGCGTGTGTGTGTGGGGGGGAGGGGGGGTGGGGAGGTAGGGGGTAACGAGACCCGGGCGAGCCTGGTGGCAATGCCAGTCCAGAGGGGAGGGGGGAGGAAGAGAGAGAGAGGAAGAGAGGGAGAGAGGGAGAGGGGGAGAGTGGGAGAGAGAAAGAGGGAGGGAGAGGGTGAGAGAGAGAGAGAGATGTTTGTGCCGATTGAACATTAATATTGTTTTTTATAGAATGTTTGTCATTATTAGTATTCCACTGTAAATATGTATTTCGAATTGATTTATGATGCTTTGGCAATATGTACGTATGTATTTCCTGCCAATAAAGCAATTTGAATTTGAATTTGAGAGAGAGAGAGAGAGGGGGGGGGGGGGAGAGGGATAGAACTAATGCAGTTTATGCACATTCACAGAACTGGAACAAGAGGAGAAAGGCTAATGTATATTTGCAAGGTGTGTGTGTGTGTGTGTGTGTGTGTGTTTGTGTGTTTTGATGTGTGTGTGCAAGTGTGTGTGTTTTGATTTGTGCATGTGTGTGTGTGTGCAAATGTGTGTGTATGTGTATGTGTATGTGTGTGTGCATGTGTCTTGATGTGTTTTGATGCGTGTGTGTAGTGTGCGTGTGGGTATGTCTGCGTTTGTGTCTGTTCAAACCCTTTAGTTCCCAGTGGCCCAGAAAGACCCTTAAAAATCTAAATGGCAAATTCACATATGTGCCAGGACTTGGTAGTGCAAACATCAACAGATCATAATCAAAACAAGCTTTAGATGACAGCCAATCAGACGCCACTCTCTGAACCAACAGGAAATAATTAAACTGGAGACTTATTAACTGCAGTGAACACAATCAAGCCACAGAGTTTTGTTTTACCACAGAGTTTTATGTAAATACATTTTCCTATTAGTATTTATTACTACTACTGCTACTATCATTAATAATAATAACAATTATAAATGATATTAATACTAATCATTTTTAATATTACTCCTACTAATAATAATTATTTGTATTTATTATTAACATCACATCCAATGCGGTTATTATTATTATTATTATTATTATTATTATTATTATTATTATTATTATTATTATTATTATTATTATTATTATTGTAGTTCTTTTTATTCTCCTTCTTCTTCATATTATTATTATTGTTGTTGTTTCTGTTGATTATGTTGGTATTATTATTATTATTATTATTATTATTAGTATTATTATATTTATTATTATTGTTATTATTATTATTATTATTATTATTATTATTATTATTATTATTAACAACAGCAATAATAATAAATATAATAATACTAATAATAATAATAATAATAATAATAATAATAATAATAATAATAATAATAATAATAATAATAATAATAATTGTTATTATTATTTATTTATGTATTTTTATTATTGTTGTGAGTACTATTAATATCATGGTGCATTAAGTACAGGGACCAGGCAGCGGATGTGACAGGCGTCGAGGCCGGCGGGCTGTGCAGCCCTAGCATAGCATAGCGGGATGTTGAGGTGTCCTGTAGTTAATGGTGTATTAGAGGCTCTCACACTGGCCTGCTCGCCGGTTGTGCAGCCCTAGCATAGCGTAGCGTAGCGTAGCTTAGCGTAGCGCTGCGGGATGTTGAGGTGTACTGTAGTTAATGGCGTATTAGAGGCTCTCACACTGGCCTGCGCACGGGTTGTGTAGTCCTAGCATAGCGTAGCGCTAGCGCTGCGGGATGTTGAGGTGTACTGTAGTTAATGGTGTATTAGAGGCTCTCACACTGGCCTGCATATGGGTTGTGCAGCCCTAGCGTAGCATAGCGTAGTGCTAGCGCTAGCGCTGCGGGATGCTGAGGTGTACTGTAGTTAATGGCGTATTAGAGGCTCTCACGCTGGCCTGCTCGCCGGTTGTGCAGCCCTAGCATAGCGTAGCGTAGCGCTAGCGTTGCGGGATGCTGAGGTGTACTGTAGTTAATGGCGTATTAGAGGCTCTCACGCTGGCCTGCGCACGGGTTGTGTAGCCCTAGCGTAGCGTAGTGCTAGCGCTGCGGGATGCTGAGGTGTACTGTAGTTAATGGCGTATTAGAGGCTCTCACACTGGCCTGCCTGCCGGTTGTGTAGCCCTAGCGTAGCGTAGCGCTAGCGCTGCGGGATGCTGAGGTGTACTGTAGTTAATGGCGTATTAGAGGCTCTCACACTGGCCTGCTCGCCGGTTGTGCAGCCCTAGCGTAGCGTAGCGTTAGCGCTGCGGGCTGTTGAGGTGTACTGTAGTTAATGGCGTATTAGAGGCTCTCACACTGGCCTGCCCACCGGTTGTGCAGCCCTAGCGTAGCGTAGCGTAGCGTAGCGCTGCGGGATGCTGAGGTGTACTGTAGTTAATGGCGTATTAGAGGCTCTCACGCTGGCCTGCCCGCCGCATGCGCTCAGGCCCTCAAAACCACATCTGACCACCGGGGGCACGGCCAGGGGAAACCACCACCTGGGCCGAGGCAGAGGGGGGGGGGGGGAGGAGAGAGAGAGAGAGAGAGAGACACCGTCAGCTCCTCACAGCCCCCACTGCCCCACTACCCCACCGCGCCCCGCAGCGCTGATGGAGGTATTAGGATATTAATTGCTTTTTGACATGATTTCGTTACGGGGGAGGGAGGGCAGATTGCGGCTTTTTTCCCAGAGACCGGGTTAATGGCAGAGGAACCTGACTGTGCAGAAACCTGCGGCTTTACTTTGTGTGTGTGCGTGTGTGTGTGTGTGCCTGTGTGTGTGTGTGTGTGTGTGAGTCAATGTATGTGTGAGAGAGTCACTGTGTGTGTGTGTATGTGTGTGTGTGAGTCAGTGTATGTGTGTGTGTGTGTGTGTATGTGTGTGTGTGAGTCAGTGTATGTGTGTGTGTGTGTGTGTGTGCACAGTATGTGGCCTGAGATTACAGTAAGTGATAAAAGGGCTTCTCTTGTCAGCTGTACGGCCCCTAACTACTGCCGGTGGTTATTGGCCTCTTATCTGCTGACCCTTTATTTAGTTAATTGGGGAGCATTTCCACAATCAGGGATCTCCATCAGTCCAGCGATAAGGCAGCAGGCCAACGTGTGACCCTGCGTTACAGCGACCTGTGTTTACACAGCTTTTCTCTTCGTGTTTCTCGCAGTTTACGCAGAATGTCAGGCAAGACATTCCTCTGTAATGTTCGGAAAGCACGGTTGGCTGAGTGAAAAGTAAAATGTGTGGATGAAGGCTGTGGAGGAGGGGGGGGGTAGGGAGTGGGGGGGATGGTTAGGGTTAGGGTGGGGGGGGGGGCGCTGGGCTCTTCGGGACAGAGCGCCGAGCTCGATTGGGCGCAGACGTAAACACGGTCACACAGGTTTCTGTCCCCCGCCAGACCTCAGACGTCAGGCCTGGAGGCAGTGAATCAGCAGCTCGGACCCTGTATTTAGTCTGCTCTGATTCCATCCAACCGTCCTGCTGTGTGTGTGCGTGTGTGTGTGTGCGTGCGTGTGTGTGTGTGTGTGTGAGAGAGTGTGTGTGTGTAAGAGAGAGAGTGTGTGTGTGTGTGTGTACGTGTGTGTGTGTGCGTATGTGTGTGTGTGTGTACGTGTGTGTGTGTGTGTGCGTGCATGCGTGCGTGTGTGTGTGAGTGTGTGTGTGTGTGTACGAGCGTGTGTGTGTATGTGTGTGTGGGTATGTGTGTGTGTGTGTGTGTGTGTAAGAGAGAGAGTGTGAGCGTGCGTGTGTGTGTGTGTGTGAGAGAGTGTGTGTGTGTGTAAGAGAGAGAGTGTGTGTGCGTGTGTACATGTGTGTGTGTGCGTATGTGTGTGTGGGTGTACGTGTGTGTGTGTGTGTAAGAGAGAGAGTGTGAGCGTGTGTTTGTGCGTGTGTGTGTGTGTGTGTGTGTGTGTGCGTATGTGTGTGTGTGTGTGTGTGTGCATGTGTGTGTGTGTGCGTATGTGTGTGTGTGTAAGAGAGAGCGTGTGAGCGTGCGTGTGTGCGTGTGTGTGTGTGTGTGTGTGTGTGTGTGTGCGTGTGTGTGTGTGTGTACGTGTGTGTGTGTGTGTAAGAGAGAGAGTGTGAGCGTGTGTGTGTGTGTGTGTGTGTGTGCGTGTGCCCTGCAGAATGGGGGGGTGGTGTTAGCAGACAGAGAGCATTACCTCATCTACATCCCCGCAGATCCCGGTGAGATCCGGGAGAATCCCTGTCTAATCCGGGTCTGGCGTTCCGTCTCCCACATGCCGCAATCCCACAATTCAGGTCCTCCGCCTTGGAATTCACAGGAGACGCATTGTGTGCGTGGGGGTGGGCAGGTTGCCCAATCAGCTCCCCCCCCCCCCTCCTGATTGGATGGCATGGCAACCATTTGGCCCGCGGTGAGAACCCGGGGACTGGGGGCACAAACGGTTTGGAAAACGGGAATATGAATCACGGATAAATCCCACTAGGTAAACATCCTCTCTTCTGTTTGACAAGTAGATTATCCCATGATAGGACAAATAGTAGGACAATTTTCCTGTTTATTTATCCTCAACGATTCCTCTGCAGAATTTGCGTTGTTTAGGAAAATGTTCAGCTTTTTCTACCCCCATTTCTCTCTCTCTCCCTCTCTCATACCCTCTCTTTCTCCATCTCTGTCTTTACATCTATATATCCATCTGTCCGTCTTTCTCTATCTTGCTACCTCTCTCAACACTCTCTTTTCTTCTGTCTCTCCATCTCTGTCTCCGTCTCTCTCGCTCTGTCTCGCCCCCCCTCTCTCTCCATCGTTCTCTTTACTTCTACCTCTCCATCTTTCCATCTCTCTCACTCTCTACTCTCTCCCACTCCCTCTCTCTCTCTCTCTTTCTCTCTCTCTCGTTTTGTTTTCCGTCTTTCTCAGAATGGGAATAAGGAACACTGAAGAGGTGCCAGTTCTGTCATAAAAGAGGGATCTCGTGAAACCTGAACTGCGTGCGTCTGGAAGTCCCTCAGACAGTTTAATTACAGTTTTCTCTCTCTCCGCTTGATAGATTACCCAAAGCTAAGGTGGTGATGTGAACTCAGCATAAATACACAACTCTTAGGGCATATTAAATGGGGGGGGGGGGGGGGGATTGGCTTTCTTTTTTTGCCAGAAGGGGCTGCTGTGCACCGAGTCTCCAAACAGTCTACTGTACCAGCCCCTGTCAGAGGAAAATTACAAACGATGATTAAGTGGGATGAAATAAACCTGGGACGGGGTAAATCTCTTTAAAGTGTTGAAATATCGCCACGTGACGATGTTGGGCACGGAACTTGGCTGGGGGAGTGATAGGGGGTGGGGCTGGAGGTGCTGTTTGGGATAGAATTGGACAGGTGGGGGTAGAATTGGAGCGTTGAGGCAGAATTGGGAATGCGTCGACTGATGCTTGAAATAAGTCAACAATCACTTCCTGAGAAATGCACAAGAAAGTAAAAAATATAAAATTTATTTTTCCCTCAAATTTCCTCTTTTGCCCTTTCTTTCCTCGTTTAAATTTCTATGAAATTTTACATTCGTACCGAAACCGTCCTCCATCCTGGGTCACGGCAGTGCAGTCGTGAGAGATACACATTTACAGAATGCACATTTGTGTAATCTTGGACTGAAATGGCTACGGAAAAAAAAAACCTTCACACGACGTCGCCAACGTGGAAGTGGCGATATCGGAACGTTGAAAAAACGTTCCCGTAACACCGCGAGGACGTCCCGCGCAAGCTGTCTGCCAAACTCTCATAGACCCGTCCCCTCCAGAGGCCCTAAACAGGCCTGTCGTCGCTCATTAAACAATAAAGAGGGAACGCCAGTCGATAGTCAGAAGGAAGCGCAAATGGCTCTGTTGGAAAATCTTTACCTGGAGGGAAAGGCTTAAGCACTTCAGACGCGCTGCTCCAGCTCTCTGGACCCGGAGCCCGGTGATTTGGCAGCCCGCGGAAGGACGGAGGAAGGAGGACGGTATTTGTCAAATACGCGCGCTCGTTAAAAACAATCGCCTCGTCGTTAATGTGGAAAAAAAACAGAGCAATTAATGCTTCCTGTTGGGAAACGGCCCGCGGTGTTTACAAGGGCGCGAGTTAAAAGCTTCATTATTTAGCAAACATCCTTGTGCAACCTCATGTGAAGAGGGATTTTCCCTCCCCCCTGTCTCCCGGTGTTTCTCTCTCTCTCTCTCTCTCTCTCTCTCTCTCTCCCTCCCTCTCTATCTTTGACATGGCGTCTCTCGCTCAGGACGGAGAGACGGCGAAGGTCCCGGTGTGTTCGAGCGCAACACGCCGTCAGACACAGAAATAAACTCCAGACGCCCGCAGGGCGCGATCAAGGAAGAAGACGAGGAGGAGAGGCGGGGAAGCCTGTTGTTGCTTTATTGATCCTGTGTGAGGCGTCCCTGTGCTGTCTGCCTGTAGTTCATCCTGCAGCTCTTTTACCCCCCCCCCCCCTTCACTTAATTTACCCTTTTAAGTGTGAGGTCACAAAGACGAGATTAGAATGTTCTCAACTGAACGTTCTTGACTGGCCTCGTTTCGTAACTGAACATCCTAACGCTGATGTCACAATCACTACCGGTGACTGAAAGCAATTGAGCAAAGGTACTCAAAGAAGAAAAAAAAAATATCCCTAAAAACTTACCCTTCATTTTCCCAACTGGTCACACCGCTGACTTGCGACTCTTAAATGTCAAATGTCTCATGTCATCGATTGAAATACACGCACCATGTTTTTGTCTATTTTACAGATTTGTTGTCTTGAATTGTGTGTTGTAATTTACGTCTTGAATCTATGTCCTCCTGAGGAGAATAACTTTCACAGAACGACATGTTCTGTATTGCATCTAAATATTATACTGTTTGGCTTAGTGATGAAACAATTTCCCATTTATGGAATCAATGCAAGTACTACCTCGTCTACTATAAAAAGGAGAGAGGAGGACAGAGATGGAAAAGGAAAGAAAAACAATATATCGAATGGGTTCTGGAAGGCAGAAAGAGGAAATAAGGGCAGCCTAACCCTTAACTTAACCCTGACTGTTTAAATCAGTCCAACAGGAATCGCGCGTGGGATTAAAATCACTCCGTGATAGATATGCTGCACTCCATCAGAGTTAATTTAGCACTGTGTGTGTTTGTGTGTGTGTGTGTGTCTGTGTTGTATGTGTGTGTGTGTGTGTGTGTGTGAGAGAGAGAGAGAGAGAGAGAGAGAGAGAGAGAGTGGGAGAGAGAGAGAGAGAGAGAGAGTGGGAGAGAGAGAGAGAGAGAGAGAGAGAAGGGACAGCAGATATCTCGGTAACTCCAGTCACCACATATCTGGATCCACTTCAACACCCAAAACCGTGGGCAGACCGACAGGGATTAGCCGTGAGCCTTTTGGCTAGCCTTTTACTTCCTTTGGTCGTATTTCTTTCATATTAGCCACCCGAGCGGCGTCCTGGCCCGATCCAGCCCGCCATTTTAAATGAGTCCTCCATGACTCCACGCTTCTGCATCAGAGAAGACCAGAATCAGAGGTTCTGTGGGTTAGAGGCAATAGACTTGAGACCTACAGACCCGCATATTCGGTTGGGTTTTCACGGTCTGTTATGGTTCATTCGACATTGGGGGGGCGGTCAAGGACGGGGCTTCCTTGTGAGTTCTGTTAGCCCTTTATCGGTTTGCTGCGGTCATTTGTATAGAATGGATGTAGTTTTTCCAATTTCCACATTAAAAAAAAAAAAGGTTAACGAAGTGGATCTTTAAAACTCGGAAGCTAGTTTCAACTAGCTGGAATTGTTGACACAACTATAAAAATAGTAGATAAACGACAAAGGTAACTGGTTGTCATGTATAACTCAGCAGCACACAGCCCCCAGTCACCCCCCTCCACAGCGAATTTGAGCTGCTTCCCTCTGGCCGACGTTTCAGAGCGCCAGTCGCCAAAAAGAGCGTCTATAAGAGATCTTTTGTCCCAACTGCACTCAATCAGGCGAACAAAACCAGATGACGAGCGGTCGTTTCTGTGTAACTTCTGTGCGCTTGCACTGTACCGTATATTGTTTTTGTGTGTGTATTTATGTTTTTGAGGTGAGAGCAGATTTTTGGCCTTTGTTGGACAAGGACAATAAAGTTCTATTCTATTCTATTCTATTCTATTCTATTCTAACGTGAATGCACTTTCAACTTTATACAACAGAACTGAGCCTGTGGGCCATAAGCTGATGCTGGCTGAATAACTGTTGTATTTTTCATGATATATTTACAGCCAGTGTTTCAAGTCTGTCTATTATTATTACTATTTTAATGACAAAAACAACTACAACAGCAAAAACAATTACAATAATCTTTATCTATATTGCACATCTATCTGTATAGCATAGTGCATCACACAAACATACATTCAGCCTATATGTCTATCTGTATGGGGTGCCATTTGTGAAATGCTGAACATTCTGTAACCTGGCTCAATCTTTGTGCATTCAGCATCGCTAGGAGTAAAAAACTGCACTACAATTTTCAAATGTCACTTTTTAAAAAACTTATAGAAAGAAAATCATCTAAAACATTGTGATTGTTTTACCTCCATACTATAAAAACTGAAGTTACACGAAGTGGCATCATTAATTTACATATTTTCAAAACATTTAATTAATACATTTAACATTTACATTTATATTTAACATTTAGATTTAAAATTTACTTTTATTATTCATATTTATATATAATATAGAATATTATATTCTATTCAGACTCAGACTTTCAACAGCTAATAATGTTTTACACTAATTTCTAATTGCTTAAAAAAGTGACATTTGAAAGCTGCAGTGCATTTTTTTGCGCACACACTTGGCGATGCCACATGCGCACACACTGCACAGGGTTACGGAATGTTCTACACGTTAAAGAAACCGCACGTCATACGTCTGCAGCCTCGGTAAACAGCCCTTAACGACCCACGCGCTTGTGTTACGGGTACGGTACGCATGCCTCTGCTGGACCGGAACCGGAATCTGCATCACGCGCCCCGCCCCCGGGGGGCCCAGGCGGGTGAATTAACGGCTTAAACGCTCGACAGAGACGGGCCTCCAACCCCCCCCCAAACCCCCTGCCCCCCCCCCCCCCCCTCGCTCCTTCTGAAATGTTGCGTCACTCGAAGACACGAAAAAAACAAAACAAAAAACGAGACACGGCCTGAAAGGGGAAGGCTAGCCCTGCCGTGGGAGCCAGCCGGAGCCGTAACCACGGCGATGTTATCAACAAACAGGGGGCCTATCTCTCTCTCTCTCTCTCTCTCGCGCCCGCCCGCCCGCCCCCGTCCCCTCCCTCGTTTCCCGGTCTCGCCGTCTCTCATATGACTGACGGCGCTGACGCGGCAGTTATTTTCGAAATTTTGCAACGGAGATTTTGCAAAAAAAAGAAAAAAAAGTTCCACGCGCATCGCTTCGCATGGGAAAGCAAGAAGATTGCTGCGCACTTGCAAGACTGCAGCAGACGCAAGCAGGTCTGTCTAGACACCTCCGGGAAGATTATGACACAGTCTTATGACCCCTTTTCTCACGGCTGCAGTTTGGCCGCTCCTCTGCATTGACGTTCCTTACCCCAGTGACAGTTAATTAATGAATTGTGATTCAAATACAAATGAAAATAAAATAAAAAAAAATCAGACCAGAGCATGGGGAATTAATGTGTTTTTGCGGTGCTCCCCTACCCACAGTCCTCCAGGAGCATCCCTGGGCCCGCTGTCGGGTTTTGCAAATTGACAGGCCTGCCTCTCCGCCTCCTGCACCGCATGGCGAGCGCCACGAGGCCTGTGGATGTGGTCAAAGCCCCCCCACAGAAAGCACTCAACGCAACCGGGTCCATCGCGGGATCTCTGGTGAGAGACCTCACCACAAAATAGAGGATGCCCACAAAAAAACGAAAAAAAAAAAAAAAGGCCGCCCTCCTTAGTCTTGAACCAACAACACCCCCCCCCCCTCCCCATCCCACTCCGCCCCACCACCCCCTCGCCACTTCGAAATCGCCGCCCTCCTAAGTTCCCCTGGGCCCACCCCGGTCCCACCAATGAGAGGGAATTGCAGGGTGATAAACGATACTTTACCAGAAATGGCCCCAAAACTGCTGAGAGAAGCAAAACGGCTAATGCAGTTAGCGTGAGGGTTTATAACCTGTAAGTGCGAGAGAGAGAGAGGATGGGGGGGTTAGGGTTTGGGGGGGGGGCGGCGGGGGGGGGGGGGGGGTAATTCTTGTTGTGCTGTTTAAATTGACCACCGCTGGGGAGGAGAGAGAGTAAAAACTGTTTAGCTGTTTAGCTCCAGAGAGCTGTGAGCATGCACACATGGGCACACATACACACACACGCACACGCACACACACAGATACACACACACACACACGCACACACACAGATACACACTCTCTGAGAAATATCTCTGTTTGATATCCCAGGACCTTTCTTGAGTAGAAATTTTTTTTTTGTTGCACATCACACACACGCACACACAAAAAAAAATCATGAATTAATTTTTTATTAAGGAAAACTGAATATGCATTTCACAATGTTTATTAGAGTTTATACGAGTTCAGTAAGGACCAGTAGCGTTCAATCAGAGTGGATTTAACACTGTGGGTGTTTGGGTTGGCCGGCACGCACACACTAATTTCTTATGGTGTGGCAGGCTCCTAAACGCCCCAGACATCCAATCAAACGCTCCCCCCGCGTCTTCCCTTTTTCTTCGTCCAATCAAACGCTTTCCCTGCATCTTCCCTTTCACAGGACTGCTCCCCCGATGTGATCATAAAGTTATGAAGATAATCATTTTATTGCATCAAAAAAGGAAAGCGGTGGCCAGAGAGGATGCTTTTAACGTGAGTCAGAACTGGAAAGAACACTTTTTCGTTTGATCTCTGAATTTGCATTGCAATAAACAGCAAAAAATAAATAAATAAATAAACACATACAAAAATAAATAAATAAAAGAAAAAAAGAGAAACAGCACAGGCAGTGTCGTGCATGGTTTGTATTTTTTTATTTCAGTTTTTTATTATTTATTTTTTTCATTTGCTCAGCCGTGGCTAAAATATCCTGCCGAGGTTTCTTCAGTATTCCTGAAAGAATGTCTCACATTGCCCAGAGAAACCACACGTTAAAAATATCTCATTCCTGATTCCTGCAGACCAAACACTCTCTCTCTCTCTCCTTCCCTCTCTCTGTCTCTCCTTCCCTCTCTCTCTCTCTCTCTCCTTCCCTCTCTCTCTCTCTCCCTCGTTCTCTCTCACTCGCTCTCACTCACTCTCCCCTCTTTCCCTCTCTCACTCTGTCTCTCTCACTCTCTGTCACCCTCTCTCTCACACTCACGGTCTCTCACACGTCTCATTAATTCTCTCTCTCTCCCTCTCTCTCTCTCTCTCCCTCTCTGTCTCTCTCTCTCTCCTTGAACCCAAAACCTCTCCACTTCCCCCCAAGTGTACGCTCAAAGCCCCTTAACCCTTTCCCCCCTACCGCCCCCCCCCCTTTTCCCTTAACCCGCCCCCCCCACCACTCGTCCCGCTCAGTCGTCGGGTCACCCGAGGCCGAGGCGGAAAGCCGCTGATCCCCCCCCCCCCCCCCGGCCGCAGGTTTTGATGAATCGCCGTTCACTCCAACTGAACTGCCAAGCGGGAAGCGGGCACAGTTGGCAGCAGGACGACGGAGCTGGCAGCAGTGGCCGGGGGGGTTGGGGGGGGGGGTGTGGGGTGGGGGGGGGCACCGCTCTGAAGCCGGTGCCAAACGGGCCGACGGGTCTGCGGCGGGTCCCGCTGGGTGGTCTGGCACGGCGTTCCGCCCACCCCCGCGGTGACCAGGCCCCACGTCGCCGCCGCCGCCGCCGCCGCTGCCGGCCGCCAGCCCCCCCCCCCACCCCCCCACCGACGGAAAGCCTGTCTAGTGTACGAAAATAAAATAACGCTAAAAAAAGAGAGAGCAGCTTTCTGCACTGCCGTTTCTTTTTTGTTTTTTTTTACAGTCGGGAGGTTCGAGCGCTAGCCCACGGCCAGCCGCCCGGGTTCCGGGACCGGGAAGCGGAAACGGGAAAGAGAACAGCACGCGGTGCGCTGCCGCCATTTTGAAGAAGAGTAATAAAGGAGAGAGAGAGATGGAGAAATGAAAAGAGAGAGAGAGAGAGAGAGAGAATGAGAGAAACGAACAGAGGGGGGAGACAGACAAAAAAAGGAGAGAGTGCGGGAGAGAGTCCCGGTTTGTCCCCAAATCTCGGCCGTTATTTCCCCCAAAATTGGCCTCCGCCATAGCGGTGGATCCTAAAACTTCAGACCCCGCAAACCACTAATTAAAGATTCGGTCAATCACGCTGTAATATGTTTATAAAACCGTCGCTACAGCTGCCTGGCCTCAAACTCCTGGCTCCTGGTTGCTGGTCCACCTTCAGGAGGCCTTGGAGGTGTCGGCGTCGCTCTGAAGGCTGTTTTTGTACTTCTGCGTAGTTTGCGTGACGTTCGTCGCGTGCGGCGGCCATTTGAACTCGCGCAGCGCGTTCCGCAGGTCGCGCAGGCCGCATAATCAGATTTCTGGAAAGAAGTATTTTTGTTATATTTATTGACAGAGCATGCCTGTATCGTGAAACATTTTTGGCTAGCCGCTAATCAAAACAGCTCCATGTTCGTTGTTTAAAATTCGCAACGGGCAAGTAATGCGAGCGACCGTTGGACCACCTCACCCGACCAGGCAACCAATCATCACCTCGTGTATGGCGTCTGTGGGCAGTGTTTGCTAACTACGCGCTTTTGTTTTCTTGGAGAGGTACGCGACATCAACGCGGGCGTGGTCTGGAACCTTCACACATGCCGCACATTCTGCACAGCACCTACGCAGACCCCTTTTTTCCCGTGTACTCCGCAGAATTATAAAAACAACCCTCCCACGTGACGCCTCATTTGCGTCCACTTCCTGGTCCCATTAAACGCTGATCATTAACAGCTACATCCTTTCACAGGCTACCTGCGATGACTCCGCCCCTTGACCATGACCACGCCCCTTTACACTGACAGGCCCAATAAGGACAATGGGGGATAATGGGGGGCTGGGGGGGGGGGGGGGGGGGGGGGGGTTCAGCTTTCTGTCATCCAGTGAGCAGCACAACAAAACATATTTTGTTGACATCATATTATTAACTCTGTTTTCAAAGAGATGGTTGTTTTTTGCCTGTTTTACAAAAAAATAAATAAATAGGAAGAAAACAAGAAAAAAACAAAAAGGAAGGGATGAAGGATGTAGGGGGGACTGGAGCTGAAGCACGCAGTAGCTCTTTAAAGGCACACAGTTGGGACTTCCCCCCTCACCTCCCCCGCCTCCCCCCCCCCCCCCTTGCACACAACCCTCCACCCCTTCACCCCCAGCTCTTGCCAAAACCGCCCTGTAATATCCTGAAGAAGGAGCAGGGAACAGGGAGACACAGGATCCGAGCAGCAGATCATCATTATGGTCGGCCGATGGCTGCGGTCGCATGTGGAAGCGTTTGGGACGTCCCGTACGCAGGCAGCGCTGCGGCCCCCCTGCTTTTTTCCCTTCCGTCCATGCGGAACAGGAGGGGGGGGGCTCGCCGGTCTCGCGTCAGGACCCGTTCGCCACCGCGTGTTTCGGGGGCCTCCGATCTGGAAGCAATTTCGCCACGTGCCACGTACACCCCCCCCACCCCCCTCCACCCCCCCCCCCCACCCCTGTGGTACATCCACATCTCTCTGCACTAACCCCCCCCCCTCCCACCACCACCCACCACCCCCCCAACCTCCATCCTCATCCTGCTTTTCCTTTTCTTTTACACTTTTACCCAGATACCCGCCGTGCACTCTCTCTCTCTCTCTCCCTCTCCCTCGCTCTCCCTCACCTTTCTTTCTTTCTTTCTCTCTCTCTCTTTCGCCCTCCCCTCTCTCTTTCAGATTCAAATTCAAATGAGCTTTATCAGCATGACCACACATCCACAACAATTGCCAAAGCAACTACTTGTACACGGAACGACAAAACGCAGCGAGAACAACTGCATGAACAATGATAATGAACAATGATAATGTACATCAATAATGACTATAGAGTGCGTTAGACCCTCACTGAAAGGGGGAGGCCTGGGGCACTTTCTTTCACTCTTCATCTCTATTGCTCTTTCTCCCTCCCCTCTCTCTCTCCCTCCCTCCCCTCTCTCTCTCCCTCCCTCCCCTCTCACCCTCCCTCTCTCTCTCAGTTCAGCTCCCTGCTGATTGGAGGTGATTAAAATGATTAGGGGCTTGTTAGCGAGAGTCACTTACTAGTGAGTGGACTCCGGGGCGGTCTGTGTACCAGGGGGGGGCGGATGGGTTGGGCTTGGGATTTGGGATTGTGGGTGAGGGGAAAGTCCTAAAGTGGAAGCAAGCCCTGTCCCGTTCGGTTCCGTCTCCTCGTACCCCTCTGACAAAACAACGGCACTAAGGAGGACCCGGATCCCCCCCCCCCCCCCCCATCCCGCTATTCCCACTTATTAATATCAACATGGGGAGTCTCCAAAGACACCCCCCCCCGGCTCCGCCACGCGCATAATAGCGGGAGCAGGAGGAGGAGCAGGGTAATGGAGCCGTTAATGCATTAGCGACGACGCCCCCCCCCCACCCCGCCCCGACCCTCCCGTGCAGGAGACCCCCCCGTTTCGGACACCGGCTGTGAATGCTCTATAAAAATGACCACAGGCACCATTTGCTGCGTTGATTGCCCTGTCCTTAAAAACAAAAAAAAACAAAACAAAAAATTGGAAAAGAAAGAAAGGAGGATGATAATAATACAGAGAATAAATTAATTAATAATAGATCAGGTCTGACGCAGGGCCCACCTTAACAAGCTTTACCTGAAGGGTGTTTAGTGTTTAAATAGATAAACTGCTACGGCTCATTTTAAACAGGTGATGACTTCGCCCGGATCTGTGTTCGGTCTAACTGATGATACATATTTAGATTAAATATGTGGAACGCAAGACAAAACGCTTTCAACATTGAGCTCTTGTCAGACGTAAGCTCTCCTCGTAAACACAGCCTTCCGCGGCATAAACGCAACTCTGCGCAAATGTAGGACTGTTGTGTTGGAAGAGAACTGTTTACAAATCAACAGTCAATGACTTCAGGGAGGGACGGAAAGACAGAGAGACAGACAGACAGACTCACACACACACACAGACACTTGCATGCAAACACAAATACACGCTTCTGCACATACATCAAATATATAAACATGTATGAAACACACACGCACAAACACACACACAGACATGGCACTCATATGTTCACAGTCACGCACTCTAGCACACACACACACACAGACATTGCATTCATATGTACTCAGTCACACACTCTTGCACACACACACACACACTTTCACTCATATGTACTCAGTCACACACTCTAACACACACACACACGCACACACAGACGTGGCACCCATACGTACTCAGTCACACACTCTAACACACACACACACACACACACAGACATGGCACCCATACGTACTCAGTCACACACACACACACACACGCACACACAGACGTGGCACCCATACGTACTCAGTCACACACACACACACACAGACGCACACACAGACGTGGCACCCATACATATTCAGTCACACACTGTAACACACACACACACACACACAGACGTGGCACTCATGCATACTCAGTCACACACACACAGCACACACACACACACACACACACACACACACACGCACACACACAGCCACACACACACACACATGTACACACACACACAGCCACACACACACACACACATGCACACACACAGCCACACACACACACACATGCACACAGTCACACTCGCGACACATCCGACATGCCGTTGAACCCTGGACAGATCAGATCCCCTTTCAGTGCACCATGAATAATACATGCTGTTTGTGAGTGTAGGCTTTCTATCTGGCCCCTGGGGTTACCGTGGAAACGGCGCCGCCGGTGACGGATGGCCCTCGTCCAATGATGCGACGGCGCGTCGCCGCCAAGAGACCTCCCGTCAGCCATCAGTGACATGTTGAATCAGGAAGACGCTGACGCCGCCGCTCCTGCTGCCGTTATACATCGATAGACACACCGTGCCAAAACTACAACACGTTAACAAACACAACATGTCCCTGTTATTATTACTCATCAATAAACACACTGTGCCAAAGCTACAACACGTTAACAAACACAACATGTCCCTGTTATTATTACTCATCAATAAACGCACTGTGCCAAAGCTACAACACGTTAACAAACACAACATGTCCCTGTTATTATTACTCATCAGTAAACGCACTGTGCCAAAGTTACAACACATTAACAAACACAACATGTCCCTGTTATTATTACTCATCAGTAAACACACTGTGCAAAATCTATAACACATTAATAAACACAACATGTCCCTGTTTTTATTACTCATCAATAAACGCACTGTGCACAATCTATAGCACATCAATAAACACAACATGTCCCTGTTATTATTACTCATCAATTAACACACTGTGCCAAATCTATAACACATTAATAAACACAACATGTCCTTGTTATTATTACTCATCAATAAACACACTGTGCCAAATCTATAACACTTTAATAAACACAACATGTCCCTGTTATTATTACTCATCAATGGACACTGTGCCAAAACTACTAAACATCAATAAATCCACTTAGTAACTGTTATTACGTATTTATGAACACACCATGCCAATGCTACAACACATTAATAAACGCAACATGTCCCTATTATTACGCCTCTGTAAACACACCATGCCAAAACTACTAAATGTCAGTAAACCCAATTTTGCACATTTCTTACACATTTATAAACACCCCATCCCAAAACTAGTAAACATTAATAAACACACTATGTCACATTTATTACACATTTATAAACATACTATGCCACCATTATTACACATTTATAAACATACTATGCCACCATTATAACACATTTATAAACACACTGCTCAAAAGTTACAACATTTTTAAATCAGGAAGACCTCCAGAATATTTGGACATGACACACACAATCCATGCTACTGCAGGCTTAAAACATGTAGTACAACCATGTTACACTGCAACAATTACAAACATGCAAATTATCTGCTGTTGTTATGTGCGTATGAACATATTGCTCAGCAAATTAAAGGATATTGTGCTATGAACACATTGTACTTCTGGTATTACTAACAATGGGACAGAGCTGGAAGAATAGACCCTAGAGCAGTGGTCTCCAACCCTGGTCCTGGAGAGCTACGGGGTCTGCTGGTTTTTGTTTTCACCTTAAAATCAGCACCCAATTGAGACCCAAGACACCAGGTGAGTTGAGTTAACTGTGTAATCAACTGCTCTAATTGATTCATGAAGTGCAGAGTCACTAAGAAAACCAGCAGACCCTGTAGCTTTCCAGGACCAGGGTTGGAGACCACTACCCTAGAGTCTATTTGACTGACTATTTCAGGCCAAAATTAAGACCATATAAATGACAGCTCATTCTTGGAGAGGCTCTAACTCAAACAACAGAATTTAATATGTTTTGTATGTGCAAATGTGAGTGTGTGTATGAACAT
Organism: Anguilla pacifica; assembly: GCA_039654925.1. Classification (NCBI taxonomy): domain Eukaryota; kingdom Metazoa; phylum Chordata; class Actinopteri; order Anguilliformes; family Anguillidae; genus Anguilla; species Anguilla pacifica. The sequence goes on along the minus strand of CM077284.1, from coordinate 81,081,084 downwards.
GTGTGTGTGTGTGTGGGTATGTGTACAGTATGTGTGTTTGCATATGCATATGGATGCATATGTGCATGTATGCATGTATACCAGTACGTGTGTGTGTGTGTGTGTGTGTGTGCATGCGTGCATGTGTGGATGCATACAGTTAACTAACTTTAAAGAACAGCCCACTTCAAAGCAAATGGATGGGCATTGCATTGTAAACACATTAAACTGCGGCTACCACTAATCACCTCCCGAAATTTGATCACACAGGTGTTGCTTCAGTGGGACAAAGATCTGCCTGGTTGTCAGACGACATCTCAGTCAGCTTTTAAAATGGCGAGGCATCGTAGGCTTCACAGACAAAAGTATCCCGTAAAAAATATAATTCTTTTAATTGCACGGCAAACATGAGGGTACAAACCAAAAAACATAATCCCATGTAACGATCATAAACCAGAGATGCCAGGCCCACGTTTCCTAGACGACCACGGTGTCCGCTGGACTCTGCGGTTTGTTTCAATCAGCAGGCAATTTGGGCTTTGGAACCCAGGCACGCGGACTCTTCAGCCAATCAATCCCAGGCACGCGGACTCTTCAGCCAATCAATCCCAGGCACGCGGACTCTTCAGCCAATCAATCCCAGGCACGCGGACTCTTCAGCCAATCAATGTCTTAAATTAACTTGAGTGCTCAAACTCTCCGAACACCAGAAGCCAAAGCAAGCCTCCTGGACGGCAGCCTACCGTGTGCTTGTTATAAATTTATAAGCTGAGGAACAGACAGGCTAGGACAATGTTTTTTCTTCGGTCAGGGGCGGGCAGTTCCGGTCCTGGAGGGCAGCAGGTTTTTTTTTGTTGTTGTTGTTGTTGTTCCCACCAATTAACCCCAGGCTAAATGAGCTGATTGGCTGTGTACACACCAATGCTGGTTCACTCCTCGATTAGAACACGGCAAAACGTTCCGCAGAGGGGGAACGCAAGAACAGTCCTCGACTGTGATTCACGAAACGCTTATCAGGAAAGCGTGGCTAAACTGTCAGA
>CM077284.1:81070065-81075065 GCA_039654925.1 Anguilla pacifica | reverse complement strand
TGGCGCTACAGGGCTACGACGCTAACGGGGATGTTCTTTACCAGCAGATGCCAGATGCCGTAGCGTATGAGGGCTTATCGACCACGTATTGTGGTCAGACCACAAAAGACAGGCCTCCTCGTCTCCCCCAGTGAACTCCAGGCTGAATGTACGACGGATAGCCCAATAGCAAGGCCTTAATTGTTGGGACTATGCTGAAGTTTGTCCCAACAAAGAGATTTTTAGTTTTTCGCAAACACGACCGAGTTTGAGCCAGTAAATGACTCTGTCGTTATGAAAGCATGTAAGTTCATCCCGGTGAAGGGTACTTAGTTGACATGAATTTCCTTTTGAGGTTTTCGGCCAGTAAGGCATCCTTAGATGTGAATTTCCTTATGTAGTTTGGCCCAGTAAGGGATCCTTAGTTGTGACTACTGAGAAAGTGGAAAGTGATGCGCCTACGCGCCCCCCCCCCCCCCCCCCCCATTCTTGAGTACCACTCTCTCCATAAGATGCGATGAGTGAGGCATTAAGGGTCCCACTCTGCATCATGGGAAATATGCGAATGAAGCTGAAGGAGGCCAGGCCAGGAAGGAGGCCTCGAGAGCTGAGTTATCACAGTGTGTCATCGCTGGTGGGTGGGCGTGACGCGGCCACTTCTTCCGCTAAAAGACACATCACTCCCTCCTGTTGCCCTTTTTTCCAGCTCAATGCCTGCATCTTTAACCTTTAAACCCTCTGGCGTGTGAGATCGCAATGCCCCTTGCTGAACGTTCTAAATGCTGACGTCACAGTCGCTACTGGCGACTGAAAGCAGAGGAGTTCTAGAACACTGAGAGAGAGAGGAAAAAAAACCATAACTCCAGAAAACCTACTCTGCAAAGGGTTTAAGTGTGTGTGTGTGTGTGTGTGTGTGTGTGTGTGTGTGTGAAAGCAGACCAGCACATACAGTGCTCTTCAGCAGAGAGTATTAGAAGGGGTGTCCAATGTGCTTCTATGACTCAGGGTCATAGAGGGTTTGTGGTATTTATTGCAGTGTTAATGTGTGTGTGTGTGTGTGGCGTGTGTGCGTGCACGCACGTACGTGCGTGTATCAGTGTGCGCATGCATTTTTTTGTGTGTGTGTGTTCACAGGGTGTCAGAGCATGTGCTCCCTTTCTAACACCGTGCTAAAATGTGTGTTTAGCAGTGTGTGTGTGTGTGTGTGTGTGTGTGAACCAGCACCGAGCCGCGCTCCTGTCAGTCACGTCTGCGGTTTCCTGTTGCTGAGCCGTCCGCAGCTGCAGCCGTTTGCTCTCCGGGCGTCTAACTGTAACGCAGAGCTGCTCAAGAAACTCGCATCCACGTCGCTGGCGACAAAAAGAAAGAAAAAAAATCTTTAAAAAAAAAAGAACGTACACACGAACATCTGTTTCATACAGACTCTCTTCTTTTTTTTGCAAGCCTTTGTTACTCTTTCGGGTCGCCCAGAGCACACTGCGCACCGTTTAAATGTGAAGACCCCCGAAAATCTCCCAACACGAGGTTCTGATTATCGGTAATCGAGGCATAACTGATACATCCTTCACAAGTCTGGCCAGGTTCCGTGCCACTGGAAGATCTGTGATGTCACAAACATCGTGATGTCATAAAACACATATCCTGCCCTTTGTATTCCTGATTCCATTCATAAACCGTCCCACATTGTTCTTGGACATTGAGAGCGGCCGGCTCCTACGTTCCTTCCCGTGCCCTCTTTTTGCCTTAGCTATTTGAAGGACTCTAGAACTTCTCGAACCCCAGTGCTTTCAATTGCCAGCGGCTGTTGCTACGTAAACATTGGAACGTTCCGTTTGGAATCACGCGTGCATGCAATCGCATTTTCGGAGCACGTATTTTGTGATCTTAGGCCTGAAAGGGTTGACTGCTAGGGGGGGAGTTCCACTGCCTCCGACGGTCCTTGAAACTGTAATTCGCTCGGTCACGCCCTTTAACGGATTTTCAGAAGTCGCCTCAGACGGAGCGCTCAGTGTCACGAACGGGGGGAGTCAGCCATCTGGGCAGTAATAACGGCTAACTGCTACGGCCATTAAAATCCATCGGATGTGCCGCTCTCAGGAGGCATCCGTGGCCTGGTTACGGTTCTCGCGACCTCCGACGTCGGAGAGCGCCGTGTCTTTAATGTTTCAGTACCTATTTCACACCTTAAAAATAAGGTCTCGTCAGAGGGGCTGCAGCCGTCCTCTCTCAGCACCTGCAGCGGCCCTGCGCGCGCAGGTACGAGAGGGGGGCGTGGCCACCCGGAAAACGAATCCCGCCAATCCTTTACACCTGTCTGGGGCTTTGATCGATGTCCACTCTCTTTCTTCTGAGAGAGCCAGGAAGCGTTGTGAAGCACCGGGTACAAGCTCTTGACAAATGGGGGGGGGGTGGGGTAGGGACGGCAGGCAGAAGAAGAAGATGGAGTTTGTGGTTTTTGATTGGGTCAGAGGAGGAAGCATCAGAGTGGTCCAGGGGCAGCCACCAATGGGCTCGCTGCCTTGGCAAGGGGCAACGCGATGATAGATGGCGGGCATTACCGTTTGTTAAGTACCCCCCTCGCCTCTGGCCAGGAACACTTAACGTGGCCTGTGGTCGCAGAAAGGCACAGCAGCGATGCCGGGAGGGAGGTAAAATATTCATCGGCGAGGAGCTGTGGTTTTCCTCCTCAGAAAACCCTAAAAGCCCGAGCCGTTTGTTTCTTTAACCAGGCCCTGAAGCGAAGCCGCAGAGGCCAGGCCCCCTTTAAAGAGCCCAGTAATGCGCACTAAAGAGTGCACTGACCTTACCGCTGTCTTTAAGTGTGCGTGTGCGCGCGCGCGTGTGTGTGTGTGTGCGTGCGGTGACACACTCGCACGGACACACACACACGCACACGCGCGCGCACGAATACAGCATTCGACCCGGAGCTTGGAGTGGAAGCACTTTGAGGAGTCCTTGACTGCTCGGAGTAGGAAGATAAAAAATAATAACACCGAGCAATAATTTCATTCAAGATTCATTATTACTAATGCATTGAGCACTGTTCCTGGGATAAATAAAAAAATAATATTTGATAATGCTTTGCCGTAAGTGCTTCTTTATAATGTTTATGCACCTATAAGGTACAATCATAATGCACCTATAAGGATAACACTATTAGAATGACAATCTCAAGAGTACTTTTGATATGATTGTTATGTGAAGTACTCATTGTGTGTTATAACTTGTTTCACAGAGATCATTATAAGTAATTGCATATGCGCAGACATATCACTATTATTATTATTATTATTATTATTATTATTATTATTATTATTATTATTATTATTATTATTACCATTATATGCAACATTTACTGATTGTTATTCTGTGTTTGTAATGCCAATATTTAAAGATGCATTTAATGCCAATGAAGCATTTCTCACCATTCCAGTTGCCTCGGTTGTTGCAGCAGAATTTGCATAGACAGTCATGGGGTTTTTCTCCCTCTCTTTCTCTTTCTCTTTCTCCCCCTTTCTTTCTCTCTCTCTCTCTCTGAGACATGTCTACAGTGGGTCGGCAGCAAAGCTTTCACCTGTGGTTGGACTTAGGGGTTTTGGTCGCTTAGAACACTAACCCTGAAAACCTGACTTTCTGTAACCCCCTTTCGTCTTTTCTCTCCATCTCTCGCTCTGTTTCTCCTGTTAACCTCATGTTTCTTTGCTCTGTTATCTCTCACTATAGATCTCTCAGAACACACACATACCCACACAAACACACACACGCACAAACACACACACATGCACACACATGCACAAGCTCTCTCACAACACACACATACCCACACATGCACAAGATCTCCCACAACACACACATACCCACACATGCACAAGGTCTCTCACAACACACACATACCCACACATGCACAAGGTCTCTCACAACACACACATACCCACACAAACACACACACGCACAAACACACACACACGCACACACACACATGCACGCGCTAACACACGCACACATGCACGCGCACATGCAAGCGCTAACACACACACACACACACACACACACATGCACGCGCTAACACACACACACACACACACACACACATGCATGCACTAACACACACACACACACGCAAGCACACATGCACACACACACACACACACGCTCTCTCTCTCTCTCTCTCTGCCGGTCCACAGTGTTTGGCAGAAGCCCAGGAGCCATGTTTTTCTGGCCGTCAGCAGCCCCACATGCAGCAGGACTGTAAGTCCACGCCCAGGGCCCCAGAGGCCCTCTCTCTCTCTAGGGTTTTTTGTGCATTAATCGCGGGGAGCCCTCTCTCCGAAAGAGCCCATCGGTGCGCCTGTCGGTCAGCCGCCCGCCCCCGCCGCAGTACCCCCGCCGGCCCCGCGGTGGCGGGCGTGGCCAGCAGCAGGCCGAGACAGCCGCCACAGGGGTTTGCGATTGACGCTCGGCACAGTGTCACAAACGCTACACACAGGCCCTCCCTTCTCTCCACGTGGTTACGGTCACCCAGCCAAACTTACCTACCTCCAGCCCCCCCGCCCCCCCACCCCCCCCCCCCACCCCTTCCTTACCCTGCGGAGGAAATTAGTCACAGGACAAAAGGGCATCGCCTTCCAAATTCAGCGGGCCACCACATTTGAAGGGTTCGTAATCAACGCGCACTTGAGCCAACCCAGAAAACGCCCTGCTCTACTAGCAGCGTAGCAGCGATCAGCCGGTAAATATTACCCTCCGCCTCCCCCCTCGGAGTTCAGACAGGTCAGAGGGAGAGCCGGTCGTGCGTACGTCTCCGTCTTGGGTCGAGTGAGGCGATCACGGCCTTTCAGCGCCATGGTTAGGGAACCAGGCTTATAACTCCCAAGGTTGTGGGTTCAAATCCCAGGCAGGCCACTGCTGTTGCAGGCTTAAGAGCAGTGTTCAAATGCTGAACTGCTTGAGTAAACATCTAGCTGTATAAATAGACTGGATGCAAAAAAAAAAAAGAAGGTTATTTATGCAAACATTACGCT
>CM077284.1:81055065-81065065 GCA_039654925.1 Anguilla pacifica | reverse complement strand
GCTCAGCCCCCCCGTCACCAAAACCTCACTGCCTGCAGCTGCTTAGCGTTAGCAGTAGCGTTAGCGCCTCTCTGCCACCTAGTGGTGGCGCGAAGGCACTGCAGCGACGTTGGGGGGGGAGCCGCCCGATTGGCTCAGCCAGAGGAAGGGGGTCGTGCCCTTTTCTCTGGCTCAGGGATTCTAGTCAGCAGAAGGGGGTCGAGCTCCTTGTATCGGGCGCAAGATTCTCTGACAGAAAGGCCAAGGAATGTAAAATGGCCGCCGTGCTCTATGTGCCATGATGAAATAAGGTCAGAATGGCAAACCGACCTGACACGCGTATTCAAATGCCAGTTGGGGAACTAAGACGCCCCTACCTCAACCGCATTCAAATCGCCAACCTCGCCAGAAATGGCGGTCCCAGGGGGAAGGCTCGTGGTCGGGCCGCGCGACGGCGGGCAGGCAGCGACGATGCAGGCAGCTCAGCTAATCAGAGGGATGTTGTTGATTTTTTGGGGTGCAGGGTGTACCCCCTTTTTTTTTACGGCGGCGAAGCATCCGCCCCCGTCTCTCTGACCGCCGCTGATTCACTGGCCGCAGGAGCGGGGGGGAGCCCAAAACCAAACGCGGCCTGTAATTCACGCCGCGGAAAAATGCAGGTTCCCCCCGGGATTCACGCCAGCCGCTGAGCGTGGCCCTCTGTGGCGAGAAGCACTCCGCAAATTCATCCCAGGTTTCGTAAGACTTCGAGATGGGGGTGGTGGGGGGGGGGGGCAGTGTTGCTGGAATGCCCGTAATTTTTATGCCCCTATATATTCCCCAAAATCCCCTGTTTCCAACTGACACCCAGTGGGGAAAAAAATCACCAAAAATTTCCCCGTGAACTGTGTAGCGAACCTGGGTGGGAGGTCCAATAACGAGATGAAAACGTTAACACTTTGAAGAGAGGATTTTTTGGAATGTATTTTCATAATTCTGTGTCAGTGTTCTAGAATGCGATTGCCCTCAATTACCAGTAGTGATCGTTAAATCAGCATTAGAATGTTCAGCTAAGTACATTCTAATCACATATTTGTGATTTCACATTTTAAAAGGTGTCCACAAATCAGGTGAACATGTACATGAATATTTATAAGCAGCTTTAAGCAAAAAAAAAAAAAGAAAGATCATGGGCCAGCCTGTCTACTGGAACAGATTAATCAAACTATTCAATCGTGTGAAGTCCCCACACATATCAAACCGAATGTGTGTGAGGAACCTTGTGCAGCACGTGTTATACGAAAATATTTTTCAACAAAAAGTCATATTTACATTTCAATCACAAAACGTTCTTGACAATCTATGCATTAGTAAAAAAAAAAAAATATTTAAAGAAATGACGGGATCAGTCTGCTAGGTAAGACCAGTTCACTTGTGACCGGGACAACAGGGCCGATTCCCACCTACACCAGAATGCTAGTTCCTCTGTGCGATTTTGGGCAGTTCCAACGGGCAGAAGCCCCAGCTAGCGGATTCGGTCGTGCAGTGCCTGTTTCCCGAGAGGAAAAAGTGTGTGTGTGCGTGTGTGCATGTGTGCGTGTGCATGTGCGTGTGCGCGTGTGTGTGCGCGCGTGCATGTGCGAGTGTGTGTACGTGTGTGCGTGTGTGTGTGCGTGTGCATGTGCATGTGCGTGTGCGGGTGCGCGTGCGTGTGCGTGTGTGTGTGTACGTGTGTGCGTGTGCGCGTGCGTGTGTGTCTGTACGTGTGTGTGTGTGCGTGTGCGTGCGCGTGCGTGTGTGTGTGTGTGTGTGAGAACCAGCGACGCATCACCACGAGTTGAAGCTTGCCGTTGTCTCTCTCTCTCTCTCTCTCTCTCTCTCTCTCTCTCTCTCTCCGGAAAATTCCCATCCCTGATGTGCGCCGTGTTGCCGGGCTGCAGTGGAGGCCTGCTGAGTCAGACTGGGAGCCCGTGGTTAGAGAGGGGGCGCGGCGGAACCTTTAGAAGAGGTGACTCATGCCTGCTTACAGGAACGCAGGGATGACTTCTGAGTACGCTGGGTTTTGGTGTTCTGAGCCACAGCACCATAGAAACCAGCGCTCTCTCTGTGTCTGTGTGTGTGTGCGTGTGTGTGTGTGCATAGTGCGTTTGTCTGTGTGTGTATATGTCTGTAATGTAGTGTGTGTTTGTGTGTATGTATATGTGTGTGTGAGTGTGTGTGTGTATGTACATGTGTGTGCGTGTGTCTGTAATGTAGTGTGTTTGTGTGTATGTATAGGTGTGTGTGTGTGTAGTGTGTCTGGGTGTGTGCTTGCTTGCTCGTGTGTGCATGTAGTGTGTGTGTGTGGATGTAGTGCATGTGTCTGTGTGTGTAGTGTGTGTGTGTGTTTGCTTGTGTGTCAGTGCTAGTTTATGTGTGTGTGTGTGTAGTGAGTGTGAGTGCTTGCTTGTGTGTATGTGTGTAGTGCATGTGTGTGCTTGTTTGTGTGTGTGTATGTGCGTGTGTGTGTGCATGCATGTGTGCGTGTGTAGTGCGTGTGTGTGTATTTGTGTGCTTGCTTATGTGTGTGTGTGCAGTGCGTGCGTGTGTATTTGTGTGCTTGCTTGTGTGCGTGTATGTGCGTGTGTGTGTGTATGTGTGTTGAGGCATTCCCCTGGGAGGGGCGCTATAAACAGGTCTGCAGTTGACCTCTGGTGCATGGTTGCAGCCTCTTGCTGTGGGTTGATATGAAATTCAGGGCAACTAATTTTAGCCCTTGGAGTCATCAGAATATATAGAATGAATGAGACTCTCTTTTGCACGTCACAACGTCCTCACAACAACAAGCAGAGCAGCTGAGTGACCTTTGACCTTTAGGATACCGTTCAGGGGTCGCGTCGTCGCGCGCATGAGGTCACCAAGGTGCGATTAACCGCGTGATACCGTAACAAAAAAAAAACAACCAAAAAAAAAAAAAAAAAAAACACAGCCAGAAATAAGCAGAAAATTAAAGCTGTCTCTGACCTCAGATACTCAAGCATCCACCCACAACACCACCGTTTCCACGACGTCCGTACAGGAAAGGGCCCGGGGCCCTGGACAGCGGCTCCGGGTCCTCGGCCAATCAGGAAGAGGTTTTTCGTCAGCTTCGCCTTTTTTTGTTTTCAGACGAGACGTCTCAGAGACACGTCTTGGCACGCCTCGGTCCGCGAGTGTACAGCCCAGCAAATTCGACAGATCTGACTGGTCGTTAATAATAAACACCGCCGTGGACACACGATAACACTGGGGCCCCTCTGACCGCCGATCGCGAGCCGTAGCGCCAGCGCTAACCGTGGCTAGCGCTAACCGTCGCTAGCGTCATCATGCCCTGGTCGCTCAGAGGATAAATTGCCGTAAAATATCCGACTCCGGGGGGGGGGGGGGGGGGTCAATGTGATTGACCGCCCATTTCTGTGTGCTTACAGTGTAACTACGCGGTGCGCACGCACACGCTCAGTGTGTCTTTTCTCCGCGAAGTTCTCCAATCTGCCGATCCTGCCCCCCATTGGTACCTAAGTCGTGTGTTGCCGAATGGGACCGAGAGATCGTGGGACGCCCTGTCCCTTTTCGGGGGCGGGGGGGGGGGGGGGGTTGACCCGGCCTCCTCCAGCGTGTTAGCGCGCCTACCTGCGGGTGTCCTCTGGTTTCAGCGGCCAGCGAAGCGGGGCGGTGAACTGGCAGAGCACCTGACTTTTCGCGAGAACGCCGCATGGTCTCCACGGTAATCTGTGTCACACGGTCCAGACAAGGTTCCCACAGCCTCAGACCACCCCCCCCCCCCCCCCCCCCCGCAGTTCTTTGCCAACGATTTCAAGTTAAACTTGCATCACTGGCGATGAATCACTCCTGGATCACAGCACTGAAGCTGTGGCTGTATCACACCAAACCTCACAAGATATTAATGAGTCACAAACGAAATATGCAATCACAAAAAAGGCATAAATGTCCACCACCATCATCGACAATAACTCCACCGCCAACAGCAACAATACAAATATATCGCAGGTGTATGAGGTGCGATGGGTGGACTTGTTCATTGGAAGAACCATCAGTGGTTACACCAGGCCTCTGGCTTTATAATTAAGTGCAGGCTTCAGTGGTGATGTTTTTTTTCTCTCTCTCTCTTTCATCCCCCCATCCCTCTCTAAACATCACAAGCGGAGGTGAACCGCAGCCTCTGGCGTTTAGGGAGAGGCGGATTTGGGGCCTGAATTGCTTTTCTCCACTTTACAGACACGTGCCACCAGCCCAGCCATAGCATGAGGAGCCAGCCAGGTGCACAAAAACCCAAATACGTAAATGCATAAATAAATAAATACATATTTAAACAAATATTTTTCAAAATTATGCAATTTAATAAACAATATAAACATAATGTTAAAAAAATACATAGATAATACTGGTTGTAATTATTATAATTATACCATTTAATAAATTCTTATTTATTCAAATTCTAAATCTATGAAACAGCAATAACATACAGTGCAAAGAAAATAAACAAATGAATTACCAATTGCAATAGTACTGGTAATTGCATAATTATACAATTGAACAAATCTTTATTTATTTTAATCCCAAATGCATTACATAGCATAAACATATAGTACAAAATAAATAAATAAATAAATAAATAAATGTGCTTTGTGTATATACAAGTAATGCCTCAGTTCAGGCAATATTTAAATCCCTATTTAACAGACTGCATACCATAAATAACACATTTTTAAAATTTTCCTTTAGATGCATCCAATGGGTATAAATGAAAATATATGTGTTTATATGCAACAAAATTGCTTGATCCCAGGCTAATTGTGTTATGATAGTTTTAGGCCAATGCATCAGAAGAGTCTACCCATTACAGGACATTACAGGCGTTTAGCAGACGCTCTTATCCAGAGCGACTTACGCAACATTTTATGCTGCATTTACACTGTATCCATTTATACAGCCGGATATGTACTGAAGCAATGCAGGTTAAGCACCTTGCTCAAGGGTTACAGTGGCAGTGTCCTACCCAGGAATCGAACCGGTGACCTTTAGGTTACAAGACCAGCTCCTTACTCATTACGCTACACTATTCATAACGCGTCATCCGGTGGGACATTTGACATTTTCCCCCAAAAGTGATTTTACCACACGTCGGCTACGCGTTGCCAGGGGTGACCAAGTTCTTCTTTACCTGAATCCGTGTATCAAATTTACTCACTACACCACTTCCTCTGTGTTTCTTCCGAGTAGTCATGTACTTAATCCGTGTTTGATTAACCTCAGTCCACCCACAGCAAAACGGTCAGTGTGAAATGAGCTCTGACAGAGTGTATTTTACACCGACAGAGTGCTTCTTCCCCATTGTGTACCAGTACGAACTCGGCCTTGAGTTAAACTAGCCCTGAAGACTTTACTGTGGAAACATGAACGACCACAATCATCCTTTTTTAAAATTTGTAATCTCATGAGATCTTCAGAAAATGCAAAAGATTGAATAAGCAGGGAGCTGAGCAGGGTCGGCCCTAGGGTTTTGGTGGCCCTAAAGAAGTCCGTCGAGCTGGGGGGGGGGGGGGTTTACTTGATAAAATCCTTCCTACATTGTCATGAACTGCTCTGTTGCCGTTCCATTTTCAACTTATGTCACTAGTTCCGCGATAGGGGATGAATGACGTAAATACGAAAATAACGTTATTTTCCTCAGATGCACATTGGATCGTAAACAACCGCATAGACCGTTTATGCCACGGGCCAAACCCTGGAGCTGAGAAAGCCCTCATCGCATAAAATGGTTCCTACCGGGCATGCGGAGACACACACACACACGCGCAATTGGGTTCGACTGGAATCCCGTCCGTTTAAAATGCGCCAGCTTTTTTCTGCCTACTGGTGCCCGTCGAGAGAGGACTTCTGAAGAAAATGCGGTTTCCAGAGAAGCTGGTTTCGGTTAAACGCGCTGGAGGGAGCGTGTCTGCGTGTGCGCACACGTGTGTATGCGTATGCATGCGCACGCGTAGCGTGTGTGCGTGTGTGGCCGTGCGTGTCCTTGCGTGGGCGTCCGTGCATGCGTAAGCATGCAAATCTGTTTTTGTGTGTGTGTGTGTGTGTGTGTGTGTGTGTGTGTGTGAGCGTGCTTGCGCCTTGTCTGTGCGCGTGCGGTTGAAAACGCGAGTCGATTATCTGCATTTCGAAAAAAATTAAACTTGGGGTGCTGTTTCCTCGTTAAGGATAAAGGATTCTTTAAAGTACTCTGAGAAATGAGAAAAACACAACCCCCCTGACACCAGCCTCCTGTACTAGGCTACAGCCAACAGTGGAAAATTCAGGGGTGTGCTGTATGTGGGCATGATAGTGAGAGAGAGAGCAAGAGAGAGAATAACAGAAAGAGGGAGGCAACAATTGTGCTATCGTTAAGAACACTGTTTGGTGTCATCCCTTTCTTTGCCTGATGAAATGATTGTCAAATATAAAATATTTAAGCGTAAAAATACATAAGCAAAAAATAAATGAGAGAAGGGAAAATGTATTTGTGTTTCATCCATTCGATAATTACTCTACCTGAGCGATGTTATGAATGTTCCCTTTTTAAACTTTGACCTGCGAAACTCAGAGAGAAAGATGGCGAATGTATCAGTTGATTGACAGCTGTGGACACGCGCAGATACAGGTGATTAGCGGTATTTCACGGGTGTGCAGGTGACCCTCAGACCCTCAGAGACACAGAGGTGGGTTTGAGACCCCCCCCCCACACACACACGCACGCTACCTTAGGTGATGCGTTTCCACCTTCCGCACGTGCGGCAGAGCAAAACACATAACATGGCCGTCTGGTTAAGCAGCCAGACCTGGGGAATTATGGGATACCTTTCAACAGACATGGAATATTGAATGGTCCACTTCTTTTATCTTTGATAGAGGGGGAAAAAAGCATCAGTGTTTAGAAGGAACAAACTCCTTGCTAACTGTCAAACTTTAACATGCACCCGGCCACACCATAGCACACCTAATCATCACGGCTGCGTGTGAATGTATTTATTCCACAGCCGACTTGGACAGCTGACTTCATCTGCTGGTCAAGCCATACAGCAGTACATCTGAAAAAGCTGTACGTCATTCAATAATGGAACTTCATTACTGAAAAATATGAATTTCTGTATTTATATTTTCAAGATGTATATTCAATGTATTTTGTTGATAGCAAAAAACATTTTATATATTCATGTGTGTATTATCATTAATAATAATCATACTCACACACTCTCTCTCTCTCTGTCACACACACTCTCTCACACACTCACACATCCATGCAATTCATACCCTCTCTCTCACATACGCACGCTCTCACACACGCGTACACGCACAGACATACTCTCCCCCTCTCTCTGTCTCTCTCTCTCACACACTCACACGCACATGCAGACCACTCTTTTCTGTCTAAGGAATGGGCTCTGCAAAGAAGCACAGGAGAAATGAGAAACGGGGAGAGGTGCTGTAGGACTGAAAGGCTGTGGCGTGCATTGTGTCTGTGGGCCTGCAGGTTCGTCTCTGGCCTCTCAGCTGCAGAAACCCGTTATCAAAGATCTTTAACAACAGAACCCACCATAAACTCTGCTTGCACTTTGTGTCTTTTCTCTCTCTCTTTTCTCTTTCTTTATCTCTCTCTCTCTCACTCTTTCCCCTGCTCTCTCTTGATCTCTGCCTCCCTATCTCTCTCGCTTTTTCTCTGTCTCCCTATCTCTCTTTCTCTCTTTGTTCTCTCTCTTGGCTTATCTGTTTATTTTCGCTCCTTCTTTCTGTCTTTTTTAGCCTCTTTTGTTTTTGTCTCTTCGATACTTTTTCTCTCTGTCTGTCTGTCTTCCTCTATTTTCGCAGTTCTGTCTGCGTTTGTCGCAAATGCACACACACAGGCACCTTCACACGCACGCACAGTCACACACACATGCTGGGACCGGAAACCAGACCTCAGAGTTTTGTCACGAAACGTTGCCTTGTCTGACTGTCAGGTGATGTGAAATTGTCTTTCTCTCTCTCTCTCTCTTTATCTCTCACTCTCCCTCTCTTTCTACCTCTACATCTCTCTCTCTCTCTCTCTCTCTCTCTCTCTACCTCTCTCTCTACCTCTACATCTCTCTCTTTCTCTTTTGCATGCGGAGCTTTGCAGACATCATATCTGTTTGCTGCCCCAAAAAAAAAAAAAAAAGAAGAAGAAGAAAGAAGATGGGAGACGCAGTTTCCTCTCTCGGTCGTCTGCCTGCAGAGAGAAGCCGCCGCGCTCCGCAGAGAGAGAGAGAGAGAGAGAGAGAGAGAGAGAGAGAGAAAGCAGGTCACCGACCGCAACCACAGAGCACCGCAGCCGCCCGGCACCTGGTGTCTCGGTCTCGCTCTCAGACATGCAAACCCATGCCCCCCCCCCCCCCATCCCCAACCCCCCACCCCCCCCACTCCCGACTGGCTGGCTGGCTGGCTGGCTGGCATACAGCAGCTCCTGCACCTCCAATTAGACGGGGGGGGGGAGAAATGGTGGGGTGGGTGGTGTGGTGCGGGGGCGGTGTAGAACGGTGAGTTCACGCACGCGTACCACCAGTGCTGTTCGTCCTGCGAGCCTGCTGGAGCAAATGTGATTTTTCGACAAGCGGCGTGCTGGTTTTTACGAGTTCATGTGTTTCTCGGCGTGTGCGTGTGTGTGAGTGTGTGTGTGTGTGTGTGTGTGTGTGTGGTGCCCTGGTGCTCAACAGGGACAGGGGGACCGGGCTGAAACCGTGTTCTCTCTGTGTTCTGTGTGCGAGCGTGCACGTGTGTCTACGTGCTCGTGTTAAACAGAGATGCACGTGTTCTGCGTTCTCTCTCTACGTGAGCGTGTTGCATGCGTCTAAGTGTCCGTGCTAAATAGAGGTCGCACATCTGAAGGGCCTATTTAAAGCACGCACCGTGGGAAAGCACCCAGACCTGTGCGCGAGCGAGCGAGCGAGAGAGAGAGAAACACAGAGACTGAGAGAAAGAGAGAGGATGACAGAAAGAGGGAGAGCAGGGTTGTGATATTGTTAAGAACGCAGTTTGGTGTCATCCTTTGCTGCGCCTCACGAATTCATATGGAAAATCATGAGCAAAAACAATGTTTCAAACAAGAAACAAACAACAACAAAAAAACAAAAGGCAAAATATGCTGAAATATACATTACTTTATAAAACAACGTCATTCAATTAACATAAGTTGCTTTTCAAATGTCAATGCAAACTTACATCCATATACTGTACACAAACACAAAGAACGCTGATCAGCACATTTCAGTGCTGTCTGTTCTTTAGAGAGGCAAAAACACTCCCACGTGCACACACACTCACACACACACACACACACACACACTCACACACACACACGCAAGCACACTCACACACATGCACATTCACACACTCACAGATCCCTAGGTAGTGACACTCTTTGAGTGCCCTGGGGGCTCTAGGCTTTTCACGGTCACCGGGGGGCTGCACCATACGCACCACAACTCTCTCCAGCCCGGCCCACACGCGGCGAGCGCTTCGGCACAAAATGGCCGCCGAGCATCAAACCTGAAGCGCGCTACAAATGACAAAAACACCCTTCACTCTCTGCCCCATCATTGCATAATTTCACCAAGCTCCTCCCCCAGGTTTATTCGCAGATAACGATCAACCACCTTTGCCCACGAGCTGGGTGTTTCTATTTTGCAATAGTAGTAGTCATTTAGAAATCCCTAAATGCTATTTCGGTTATTTTGTCTCTCATTGTAACTTCTATAAATTATGTATGCTGGCTGCTTGAAGTCCTGAAGTCCCCCCCCCTGGGAAAAAAAATAAAGTTATTTTATTCAATTCTATCTTTCAGAAAACTCGACGAGACCAAGGATTTAACCAAGCTCCCCCCCCCCCCGGTTGGCTGGTAGGTATGGCGGCGGGGGCCACTCTTACCAAAACCTCGCACCGGCGGTTGTCGAGGTCTGCCGAGCTCGCCTCCTCGACGGCGAAAAAAGGCAGTTTTTCGCGAGACGGCAAGATGAAG
>CM077284.1:81002565-81050065 GCA_039654925.1 Anguilla pacifica | reverse complement strand
ATACCAGAAACCTGGCAGAGGCATACGTTTTTATGCAGTTTTATGAGAACAAAGTTTTGTTATCTGTGTTAATCTATGACACGGTGCTGTAATCCGCATTAACTGTAACTTTATCTGCAATCACCTGCATTCACTGTAAATGAAATATAATTGAATCTAATTGTAATCAAATTATTTGTCAGTGTTTTTAATGTATTATAGTGTAAACTGTAAATCTCGTTAATTTTAGAAAGCCCGTTATTTACAAAATTAACAATTAATTTCACAAACCAAGCCCTTCTCCTGTTCCAACACCCACCTTACTCCCCTCCACCCCAGCCCAATACTGTAGATGATAATTTTATCCATCCTGTCTATGACCGTGTTACCTGTACTACTGTGAGTACAAACACCTTACCTGTACTGTATATCAACACCCGACCTGTACTATGCATCATCGCCTTATTCATTCCATGCATGGCCATCTTCCCTGAATAAGACAATCATACCTGTTCTGTTCATGACTATTTTACCTATCCTGATTTTAATCACCTTACCTGTACAGTGTATGAATATCTTCCTTTCCTGTGCACAACTGTATACCTTACCCGGACTCTGAGTCAGGAGTCAAACTGACTTAAAAGACATCTGTTACACAATCTGTCAAGACACTCAGATAAGGCACATTTGCTCACGGCCAATGCTGCATTGAGGTTCTGATTAAACGGGTATCCTTTTTAAATGAAACCTTTTTGTTTTGGGAATTGAGAGAAGGTGGATCACACCCAGTTGTTTTACAACATTCTATAGACCCAACTTAGAGCATCCTACAAGACAACCGTCAGATTCCCTGGCAATGTTGACGATGGATAATTAAGAGAAGACCTCGTTTTTTAATGTGCAGTGCTCCATGTTGCAATGACAGAATATCCAAAACAAAAGGCATACTCCACACACATACACACACCACACATTTATGCATGCACACATGCAGACACACACACACACACACACACACACACATATCAATCAATGCCCAAAACTCCTGAAAAACCACATGAAACTGCCCCCACGGTTGTTGCGTTCGTTGCACCATGCCCTGCGACTTGCGACAGTTTCCTGGTTTTGCTGCGTCTGCAGGGGTTTCCTGGCACTTCTGTCCAATCAGCCGCTGCCCCTGCCAGCCCTAGGCCCCGCCCACTCGTCCCCTTCATCAGGCTTTCAGTTCAGCTAGGGCATTATCAGATCTCTACTCATCTCTGCCTGGAAACTGCGCTTTTAGCCTGTAGCGTTCAGCGCTTGGTGCCACCGTTGTTTTGTTGTAAAAGCCCGTAAGTAAGTAGAGCTTTCGCCCCAGGGTTTCCGTTACAAAGAAAAACGTGTGTGAAATTACCCCAAACTCACGTGAGAATTTAACGTTTTCACGCGCGAATTAAAATATTCACGTGTGAATGCAAATTTCCGCGAGCAAAAGTAAAAAAAAAAAAAAAAAAAAAAAACGTGAAGTGAAATCGCGTGAAATTCCACATTTTCTCACGTGACTGACTTTTTCAAATGTGAACTACGATTTCTTGCGCGTGAAAACACATGACATGAAATAGCATAGGCTACCTTTTTCTATCTCAATGAGACTAACCAGGCAGAATAAATATTGAACAAAAAAAATTTTTTTTAATGTTAATATAAGTGGGATTATTTTTATAGTTCATGTGGACTTTTCACATGTTGGATGGTCACATGTGGTTTTTGGTAAGGGCTCTTTGGGTGGGTCGAGTAGCGGTTTCGCCATGTGGCATAGGCCCCTCTGCCCGTCTCCTGCTCCCGAGAAAATGTGGCCGCATGCCAAGGCAACGCCAGATTTTGCCTCAAGTTAACAAACTGAATGTAAATGGAACCCCTGATTTCAGGTGGAACCCCTGATTTCAGGCAGTACCCCAGACACTGAAGTCTGTTTTATTTTCGTAACAGTGCCCAATGCAGTTAATGTTGCACTCCAGTATGGACCACAGGCTCCCCTCAACACACACACACACACACACACAAACACACACATTAAATATGCATATGAAGTGAAAAGTGTGCAGAACAACTCTATTTTTTTATACGTACATACATATATATAACTTTTGTGTGTGCGTGCGTGTGTCTGTATATGCATGTTTTCCATGTTTTCCCTGGTGTTTTATCAGCCAGTGAGCTCTTCTAAACAAACTGTCCAGAAAAAAGGAAACTTTTCCACTTGTAAAAATTGCGGGGGAGGGGAGGTGGGGGAGGGGGGTTAATTAATTAAGCAGCACAGGATGCCACCGTGTTGGTGGCTAAAATTAAGCAGAAACAGCACCCTGAGAGCGTAATTACCTTCAGTCACCGCACCGGAATCCCAGATTTTTTAAACGAGCAGGGCGGGCGATTGGCAATTAACGTCCCGTTATAATTACGAGTCTGACTGACTGACGGTGGTGGGAAACAGTAAAAAAAAAATACTGTAAAAAAAAAACAAAAAAAAAAACCAAATCGGCGTGCGACGTGAGAGACGGCGGGGAGAACGAGCCGTGAGCAGCATCCTGCCTGCCAGGCCGAGCCGGCAGTCGCGTCTGCCGAACGCAAACCCCTGTCTGAACCACAGGAAACAAACGCTCGCAAAAAGAGAGAGAAAAAACAGGAGGGCCAGGTAGTAAAAAAAAAATAGAAAAAAAACCCCAGTCAACAACAAGGCCCGACGCAAAATCGCCCGGCGACCCGCGAACGCACGGGCGGGGGGGTTCACACCCTCACGCTTAGAACTCGTTCAGAGGGTGACGACGACAGGGTCACGCACAGGGAGGGAGGGAAGGACGAGGAGAAAGATAAGGAACCGGGAAACAGAGTGAGAGAGAGAGAGCGAGAGAGCGGAGGAGAGGGAGACGGATAAAAAGAAAGATCGAGAGAGAGGGAGGAAGAGGACTGTGCAACTGATAGCAATCATAGTCTTAAAACAGAAAACAACAACCCCCACCCCCCGTCCCCCGTCACCCCCCGCAAAAAAAAAATGTAATTCAAATTAACTATAGCATATCTTTCCCAGCACTGGTCTGCAGGGCTGAATTTAGCAGGAGTGGTGGCGAGGTTTATAGTGAGCTGCGGTCTGGTCTTGGCTGGTCTGAGCTGGTTTGGGTTAGGCCTGGGTTTGGCCCAGGTTTGGCCTGGGTTAGGCTGGGGTTTAGCCTGGGTTAGCCCTGGGTTTGGCCGGAGTTATGCATGGGTTACGCCAGAGATTGGCTCAGGTTAGGCCCAGGTTAGGCCAGGGTTAGGGCTGGGTTACACCTGGGTTAGGCCTGGGTTTGGCTGAGGTTAGGCCTGGGTTTGGCCCGGGTTTGGCCTGAGAAGTTTGCTCTGATGTAGTGTAGTTCTTGGAGGTTTCAGACACAGATATAGGCCAAGGGGAGGGGTTTACAGATCGAAAGCCCCCCAAATCCCACAGATACATACTCAAAATATGTGGATGTTGATGGTGAAAAAACCAAACACCCCACCTTAATTCCCCCCAATTAAATTTGGCAGTTCAGAATTAAAATGTTTTCATTTCATTTGACATGATACAAGTGTCTTAGATGACAAAACAAGTTTAAGTAAAAAATTGTTTCAGACATATTATTTGTTGTATTTCATTTTTATTTACTGTCCCTTGTAATGTAAGTTTGTCATACCAGAACATATGGTACTTGAGATTCAGACAACTGACTTGTATCCATCGTGGGAAACAAAATTTAATTGCTGGGTCTTGACACTCTGCCATTTGATTTTAACCCTGTTGGGCCCAACTGTTCTAGATTTAAATTAAATGGTTGAAAAAAATGTAATGAAATTTATTAAAAGATAAAATAAATAGTTTTATTTGAGCGAAAAAGGCAGCTGACGCTTTTCTGTGGCTGGCGTTTGAAGGGATTTTTCAGAAAAACATTTCTGATAAATTTTCTAGCGTGCGCAGCAACGAGAATTTTTTTTTCAAACATGCAGTAACAGGAAAGGGAGGTGGGGGATGATGCGTGAGTGTGTGTGTGTGTGTGTGTGTGTGTGCTTGTGTGTGTGTGTGTGTGTGTGTGTGCGTGTGTGTGTGTGTGTGTGTTCAGGGGGGTCTGTACCCACCAGTGGTCTTAAATGTGTCATGCTGGGAAACAGAGCCATTTTTTTTTCTCACAAAGTGTCAAACCGGCAGGTCTGTCAGGCCTTTGAACTGGGTCACTCTCCTTTCTGCAGTGGAACTTCGGTCTCCGTGGAAACCAGGCTGATTTTTGAAATGAGACACGCCCCAACTGATCTTCCCGCCTGATGTGGCTCAAATACTGCGCTTTTAAAATAATTTTGCCCGTTTTAAAACCAATGAAATTCCAAAAGAGCGATCCTTCATCTTGTTTTAGTAGCTGCAGTCGTTTCGTCAAATGTCCTCAGGGACCTGAGGGAGTATTTTTCAAATATCTCCAGCAATGAAGCATTCCTGTTTATAAAAATGTTTTGTTTTTATATAACAGAATTGTTTCCTTGTGCATTCATTCTATTGTGTGACACTTTATTAATACTTATTTTAATATTATTTATATTCGTATGGCTCAGTGGCTTCCCTTACTACCATTAGATATCTTTTTGTTTTTCTCTTTCTTTTTTTAGATTTCCTTTCAGATAATTTTACTGGTATAGTCGTCTGTTGAATCGTACCTTCTTTTTCTACAATACAAATTATTGTTTGTTATAAATAGTTCCTTTTTGGTGATTTCTGAGGGTACAAACTGTCAGAAAAATACATTGAGCATGCTCTGAGTAAGTATACTTTGAGTATACTTTGAGCATGCTCTTTGTGAGTATACTTTGAGTATACATTAAGCATGCTCTGAGTAAGTATACTTTGAATATACTTTGAGCATGCCCTGAGTAAGTATACTTTGAGTATACTTTGAGCATGCTCTGAGTAAGTATACTTTGAGTATACTTTGAGTATGCTCTGAATAAGCTGCTTTGAGTATACTCTGAGCATGCTCTGAGTAAGTATACTTTGAATATACTTTGAGCATGCCCTGAGTGACTATACTTTGAGCGTACTTGGACAATGTTTGCCCTGAGGATGTCATTTTCAACACGCCACCTGTTCTCACCGTGTATGGTTACACTCATGGTTAGGTAGGGCATTGGTCTGAGGTTAAGAGGACCTGAGTTCATCGTCACGGTTGTATTCTTCAGTTGTTAAAGGTTATATACAAAGCTTATGTTGGAGTGTTTCCCCAAGGGTATGATTTAAATACATAAGTCAGCGGGCAAGGTCTCCTTTTTTTGTATGGTTTATGAGCGCGATTAAGGACTTTTTTTTCACAGAGGTTAAGGTCAAAGCAAAGGGCATGTTTCTTTGGGATTTAGCTTTTATTTTGTAGTTTTTAACACTCAGGGATGTGACAAAGGTTCTGCTTTGCGGTTGTTTCGGGGTAAAGGGTTTGGTTGAGGGTTTTCTTTCCTCGAGGGTTAAAATCATGCTTACGATCTCGTGTCTTGCTTTGTTTTCAAAGTCACACTTGCTGGGCCAGTGTGATTATCTCAGCACAGGTCTGTGTGCAAGATTAGAGAGGTAAACATTACATTGCATTTATTTAGCAGCAAATTAAATGCCGAAGAAAAATAAAATATATAAAAATAATCCATTCGCCTGATGACTGAGCAATAGTGACCGGGCTAATTGCATTACCAGACCAGCAAGTAAAGATGCAAAACCATTAAAGCCCTGGTGCGTGTTAACTATACTGACCAAGAACCCGAGTACAAATTCAAAACGCATACAGACTACATATATCACTAGCGCTAAGGAGAATACATAACGTATGTATTATTTTTAAAATAGAATCATCAGTGGAACTGCGGCTAATGCAATCTCAATGTCGTGCATGGTGACACAGACTTTCTCCTTCACTGCCAGGACCAAAAATTAAAATGACAGCATTTTATCTGGAAGGTTTATTTTGGGTAGGTTTCATGTATGTATAATGGTGGTTTTAAAACAGTTCAGTTCTGACAGGCACTGCCTGTTCTGACATTTTTTATTTTTTAGTTTGCTTTGAAAGGAGACCAGAGCATGTCTTCATAAATTGTCTGAGAGCTGAGATTGAGAGCACTGATCCAGGACCTGTCTGATCTTTTAGTGCATACTGGTCGAGTTCCTAGATCATGGTAGATCAGCGCTTTTGCTCTGAGATGCTTTATGAATACAGATCTGCTCTGAGATGCTTTATTAATACAAGCCTGCTCTGGGAAACGTTATGAATACATGCCAGCTCTGAGATGCTTTATGAATACAGATCTGCTCTGAGATACTTGATTAATACAAGCCTGCTCTGGGAAACGTTATGAATACAGGCCTGCTCTGAGATTCTTTATTAATACAGGCCTGCTCTGAGATGCTTTATGAATATAGATCTGCCCTGAGAAGCATTATGAATACAGGCCTGCTCTGAGAAACATTATGAATACAGGCCTGGTCTGAGAAGATTTATGAATACAGATCTGCTCTGAGATGCTTTATTTATACAGGTGTGTTGTGAGATGCTTTATGAATACAGATCTGCTCTGAGAAGCGTTATGAATACAGACCTGCTCTGAGATGCTTTATTAATACAGGCCTGTCCTGAAAACCGTTATGAATACAGGCCTGCTCTGAGAAGATTTATGAATACAGATCTGCTCTGAGGTGCTTTATTAATACAGGCCTGCTCTGAGACGCTTTATGAATACAGGCCTGCTCTGAGAAGCTTTATGAATATACACCCCCGAACAGGAGTGAAACAATTGATGAAACCAAAGTGAAGCCCCTCGCTAAGCCAGACCTCGAACATCGGAGGTGGCAGTTTGTTTGGGCGCATTCGATCGGGGGCGGTGGTGAGAGCTTTATTACCCAACCCCTCCATTTCACCCCCCCCCAACCCCACAACCCCACCCCGAAGTCCCACGCTGCATTCCTCCTTTATGGGGAACATATGGAAAGGCCTGCAATTTTTAAACCGCTAAATAAGACCCTTTGCAGCCCAATGCACCACCACACTCCCCGTCCTCTCCAGACCAGGGGCCACGCCCAAAGGCGGGGGGGGGGGGGGGGGGGGGGGGTGGTGGGGGGGTTATGGCCGTGATTAAGCCCGCCTGTTTTTTTTCTCCTTCTACTTTCCCCCAGCAAAAACAGAAGTTAAATTAAACTTAAATACAGGGGCTTGATAAACATTCTTAAAAATAGACGAGAAAAAAAAATAAAAATAAGCCACAGAGATGCTTTGACAGTTTATTTCGTGGCCTTGTGCAGAGGGGTGATGCAATGGACTTTAACGTAAAACAGATGCTGTTTACCTACCCCAAACAAACAGGCAGAGCAATGTAGCCTCCAAGCCTTCTAAAGTAAATAAATCCTATATATATGTATATATATAATACATTAAAATAATATGTTGTATTATTATTATTATTATTATTATTATTATTATTATTATTATTATTATTGTTATGTTGCTGCCCTTCGCAGAGTTCACACATCATTGACACCTGAGCAAGAGGTGGAAAATCCTCCCTGCAGGTCCAGTACTTACTGTATGTGTACAGGTGTCTCTCGTATGTGGAAACAGCAGAGCGATTACGAGATTACTGCACAGCCGTGGGGCAATCCCTCCGTTCTTCTCAAGGTTTTGAAAAAATGCGCAAAAGAAAAAAAGACGACAAACCGTTTATCGCAAAAGAGGAGCTTTCTGCGCATGTAATCTGCAGCGTCTGAACGTTATCGTTCTTCTCGAGGTTTTGAAATGTGTAAAAGAAAAAGAAAAAAAGACAAACCGTTTATCACAAAAGAGGAGCTTTTTGCGCATGTGATCTGCAGCGCCCGAATGTTATCTGCTTTGCTTGCTTTGTCAAAAAAATAAAAATAAAAATCATCAAAAACCCTGGCTTTTCAGCTGTAAGAGAAGCCCACGCAGAACTGTGCACCCATAACTGTGTGAAAGTGTACTGTGGCACTGCATGACTGAGTGTCTGTGTGTATATCCACACAGAACTGTGCAGCCATAACTGTGTGAAAGTGTACTGTGGCACTACATGACTGAGTGTCTATGTACAGTGTGCAGGTGTTCCTTTGCTTTGTGTGTGTGTGTGTGTGTGTGTGTGTGTGTGTGTGTGTTAACACGGCTGTGTTTAGTCTCAGCCCAGCCCATATTGAAGCAATCAGAGTTGTGCAGTGGAGTCTCACACACACACATGCACACACACAAACACAAACACACACACACAAACACAAATGTACACACGTGCACGTACACACACGCACATGCATGTACACACACACACACGCACACACACGCACACACACGCACACATACACACGCATGCATGTACACACACACGCACACACATGCACACACACAAACATGCATGCATGTACACACACAGACACACACAAAAACACAAACACACACACACGTGCACACACACACACGCATGCATGTACACACACACACACACACACACACAGGACTTAGGAGCAGCCACTAGATCATGTGACAGGCCAGACCATGGTTTTGGTTCCCTTAGTTACAGGGAAGGGTCTGCACGGCAGCCGCAGGAAGAGAGAAACCCGAGGTCCTTCTGGTCACACCTGCGTCTCTATGGTAACGCAGCCACCACTCACACACAATCAGAAGGGTCTCACGCTCCAATGTGTGGCCCTGTACGCATGGACACATTTAAACCAGTGGAGTGCACCAGGCTTCATCAGGGTACGGTACTACAGCTGGAGGGATTAACCCATTGTAGAGCAGGTTTTTTGGAATTTTTATTTCTTTTTCTTCAGGATTCTAAAATCAGTGTTCTAGAACTCCACTGCTTTGGTGACTGTTGCGTCGACGGTAGAACGCTTAGTCGCAAACATTCTAATCACACATTTGCGACTCTGACTCCTTGAAAGGGTTAAAAATGAGAAAGGTCCCAGGGACCCATGTGTGCCTTCATAACGTGGATCACACTCATTGCGACGTGAGGAGACATTTTGCAGGATATAAGCCACCAAATAATTCACAGGCGCAGAAAAGGCATCCGGCTGATGCATGTGTTTGATGATACATCACCAGCGCACTTTGGGGACACTGCGAAACACCTACGTTTTTCGGTTTGGCAAATTACGGAGTACTAATTACTATGGATAATGCAAACACTTACATGACTGCGGACACACAAACAAACACATTTACAAACACACTGGCACACGCTGAAATTCAGAGCTATGCTTTGAGTTCTTTATCTTTAAATAAAATTTTAAAAAAACGAAAATTTGGCACATTGGTCAAACAGCGTAAGTTACATTTTCGTACAATTTAAAGGTCGACATAAAATAGTTTACGCACAAAGCGCACATCTGTGTGTGTGTATTTGTGGAATACGCCCGAATGTAGTTCAGTTAGTCAGTCGCATATCTGACGGAAAAAAAAAAACTCAGATTTGCAGACCAAAACATAAAGGTTTGAAAAAGTGTGAAAACCACAATCAGGTTAAATCCGGTTTAGGTGGTTTAAAGTAAAAAAAAAAAAAAAAAAGCATGCACAAGTGCTAGTTTCCATTACCTGAACATGTCTGTGTCCAGAAATATTTGAAGTTGTTTATTATTTATTTATTTATTGTTTGTTAGATTGTTTGCTAATGTATTTATTTATTGTTATGCAAAATACAGTTTTTGAATAAAATGTAATTTTAAAAAAAGGCTTCATACACAAGTTAGAATTGTTTTTTTTGTTTTTAAAAAAAATCTGAACCATCGATCACTAATTTAACAGTGATTTCACACTTGATAAGCCACTCTTTTACTTTTAATGAATTCATTGTGAGGGAAGGCACGCACAATCAGTCATTCTTAGAGCAGAATGGAGAAGTGAGATGGCCTCCGTCCTCAATCTCTCGGGTTGTAGAATTCATCTTGAATGATGCCTCGCCAATATTTCTGAATCAGACGGTTTCACTCTCCACTTCTCCTGTGCAAGAAACAGACTGTCCTGGACTGGAAATCACACTGCAGTTTGAAAATTAAAAAAAAAAAAAAACTTATTCTGAGCTCTAGTTGTGTTTCCATGGCTTCAGACAGGGGAAGTTAAGAGCATGAATCATATTAATCAGACCTGGAAAATAAATATTCTAAATAAAATAATAAATAATGAATTACAAATTAAATACTTTAACCCTTTGATTCTCCAGCAAAATGCTGACAGATTACTTGTTATTTTAAGAGAAACATCTATTGTCAATATTCAGAACTATTCATAATCTTTTTAATGTTATTGCATAATTAGAGTTGTGCTTGAGCAGTCTCGCATTTTCATGACGTAGGCTGAAAGAAGTATTTTACCCAGGTCTAGTACAATAAATAAATAAATAAATAATGTCACAACATAAACAAATAAAACATTTCACAGGTATGGAACTATAAAGCCACTGTGCTGAGTTCACAACCTGAAAAATGCATTGACCATTTGAAAAGGTTTTCTGGAATGTTTTCACAAGATTCTAAATCAGTGTTCTTGAACTCCGTTGCTTTCAATCACCAGCAGTGGCTGTCACAACAGCATTTAGAATGTTCAGTTACGGACGTTCTGATCACACATTTGCGATCGCACACCTTAAACGGCTAACGACGATGACTGCTCCGACCAGCACATCGTCGTTTTTTTTTTTCCAGGAAAAACTGTCAGATGTAGTTCGTCTTTTGCCTGAGGGGCCATTTCTGAGTGGCTGAGGGGCCATGTCTGAGAGAGGCAGAGAGGAAGAGAGAGAGAGAGAGTGAGGGGGGGGGAGAGAGGGGGGAAGAGAGAGAGAGACAGAGAGAGAGACAGGCAGACAGAGAGGGAGAGAGAGAGAGAGTGAGGGGGGGAAGAGAGAGATAGAGAGAGAGACAGGCAGACAGAGAGAGAGAGAGAGAGAGAGAGAGAGACAGGCAGACAGACAGGGAGAGAGAGAGAGAGTGTGAGAGACAGAGAGCTGAATATAAGGCCTGGCACTGCTGCTTCTAATGAGGCTAAGATTCCGATACTATCAAGTGGTAAGTGAGGGTGGAGAGTTGGTTTGCAGGCCCAAACCCACCAGTTCTTACAAACACAGATGCGTACTGAGTCACACACACGCAGTGTGGGGGCAGTCACATCCACTGCAGGAGCTCTTGCTTTTCTTCTCCTCTCTTTCTCCCTCTCTTCATTCTGGCGGCAAACCCCAAAAACCAGTTCTCCGCCTCTCAAGTCTCCCGCTCCCTCTATCCCCCCCCCCGTCGCTCTCTCTCTCTCTCTCTCTGTCTGCCTGTCTCTCTCTCTCTCTCTCTCTCTCTCTCTGTCTCGCTCTTTTCATTTAATGCAAGGTTGAGCATTTCAGCTTCTTCAAATTTGTTTAGTTGCCACTTGAAAGTTTCTCTGTGTGAGTGGAGTAGGCCACAAAAAGAGAGAGAGAGAAAGAGAGAGAGAGACCCAAAAAACCTGATAGCCAATGAGAACAGAGAGATGCGGTAAGAAAAAGAACAGAGAAAAACACAGACGCTGAGAGAAAGAGTGTGAGAGAGAGAGAGAGAGAGAGAGAGAGAGGAGGCTGGGAGGGAGGAAGGATCCAGTGACCTCACGGGTCATGTGACTTGAAGGCTGCCAGTCAGCAGGAGGGACTTCTCAGCGCGGCGTACTCAGGAGCCGGCGTTTCTGTTGTCTCGCCGATGCTCCCGGCAGGCCTAGGCACTCTCACCACCGCGGGACCACAACCGGGACAGGCACAGGGGCCACTGGAACCTCAAACCCCCGAAAACGAAAAAAAACGACAAAAAAAAAACGCAGCGGCTTTCTCCCGCCCACCGTCCGCGAAGAGAGGCATCGCCGCTCCCTCGGTGAGTCCAGTTTGGGTTCCTCAGCTCTGCCGCGCGCGATTATCTCAGACGCTGTCTGCGCAGTGTGCTTACAACACCCCTTCATTTCTCTCTCTCTCTTTCTCTTTCTCTCTTCCTCTCACTCCATCTCTCTCTCTCTCTCTCTCTCTCTCTCTCTCCCTCTCTCCGTCTCCAGCTCCTGATGCTGTGAGCGCACGCTCCTCTCCCTCTCCTGGAAGCCTGTGGCCACGGATTCCTGCGGTGGTTGAGAAACCCGAATTCTTTGGGTCGCAGAAAAACAGGCTCCGAGCTCTCCCCTTGTTCCTGTTCTCAGACCCGCGCGGGGAGGGGGGGGGGGCGCCCCAGCGCCGACAAGGACCGCGACCCAGAACAAACGGGGCGGGGTGGGGGTGTGGGGGGGGGGGTCACGCGCCCAACGCCCGAAGAGGCCGATCGGAACCCTCCGGCATGGCATCCAACAGCATCTTCGACTCCTTCTCCACCTTCTCCTCCGGATTATTGAGAGGTGAGTCCCAGCTCTTTCCCTCTCTCCTCTCCTCTCCTCTCCTCTCCTCTCTCGCTCTCTGTCCGTCTCTCTCTCTCTCTCTCTTTCTCACTCTCCTCTCCTCCCTTTCCTCCCATCCCACTCATGTTCTGAGAGAGAGATAAGTAACCGTCGGTGGTCAGGGCTACCGCAGGAAGGCGTCTCTGGTCCTGACAGCTTTGACTGCACCTCATCTATGGCTCTCGAAGGGATGATTTGGGGGGGGGGGGATTAGGGGTGGGAGGGGGAGGAATGGGTGGGGGGGGTAGTCAGACAGAGGGGGTTCTGAAATTGGGGTTTGAAGGTGCCATGCCGCAGTGGGCTCTGGTTTGGAGGTCTGGGTTATTTTGGGAGGGTTGGGGCGGGGGGGCGGAGGAGGCGGAGGAGGAGGAGGAGGAGGACATGGTCTGAAACGTTTCAGCCGGATCCAGGCCTCAGGAATTGTGAATCAGCGATACGGCGGCCCTCCCGTTTATGGGAAGCTGGCTCGCCGCAGCCGCCATCCGAGCGGGGGCTTCTCCGCGCAGCTCCGCAGGGCGGGACCGGCGGCCTGCTTACTGGAACACGCGCGCGCAGGGGAGGCCCGCTAGCGCCTTAATCACGCTAACGTCAAGGGGCCGGGGGGGGGGGGAGATGGGGGGTCGGGGTTTAAGGTTTTGTTTTTTCATTTTTCATTTTTCGTTTTTTCGCTATACAGAAGACGCAGGCCTACAGAAGATGTTTTCGCTCTACAGTAGATGCAGGAGGTGAAAGACAAATAGAGAGAGACAGAGAGGGAGAACTGATTTTTCCAGGTTAAAAGGGTTATCAAGAACGGCAGAATAAAAAGAAAAGAAAATAAGGGTCCAGCACATGAGCCTCTTGGTTGGACATCAGGTCCTGTGAGAGATCTGGTGCTGATCCTGTGAGAGATCTGGTGCTGGTCCTGTGAGAGATCTGGTGCTGATCCTGTGAGAGATCTGGTGCTGATCCTGTGAGAGATATAGTGCTGGTCCTGTGAGAGATCTGGTGCTGATCCTGTGAGAGATCTGGTGCTGATCCTGTGAGAGATCTGGTGCTGGTCCTGTGAGAGATCTAGTGCTGATCCTGTGAGAGATCTAGTGCTGGTCCTGTGAGAGATCTGGTGCTGATCCTGTGAGAGATCTGGTGCTGATCCTGTGAGAGATCTGGTGCTGAGCCTGTGAGAGATCTAGTGCTGATCCTGTGAGAAATCTGCTGCTGATCCTGTGAGAGATCTAGTGCTGATCCTGTGAGAGATTTGGTGCTGATCCTGTGAGAGATCTGGTGCTGATCCTGTGAGAGATCTAGTGCTGATCCTGTGAGAGATCTGGTTCTGCTCCTGTGAGAGATCTAGTGCTGATCCTGTGAGAGATCTGGTTCTGCTCCTGTGAGGGATCTAGTGCTGATCCTGTGAGAGATCTGGTTCTGCTCCTGTGAGAGATCTGGTTCTGCTCCTGTGAGGGATCTAGTGCTGATCCTGTGAGAGATCTGGTTCTGCTCCTGTGAGAGATCTGGTGCTGATCTGTGTCGAGGCCCCCGCTCATTTGAATGGGTTTAAAAATGAAATATTCTCTCGCCGTAGTGTTCAAAATTCCAGCCGGGCATGCCAATGCAACCCTACAAACCCAAACGCCTACCTTCAGCCACAAGAAGTTTTCTCATAATTCTGGAAAAAAAAAACAAAAACAGAATTCAAGCTTAACATTATTTTTATGTTCGGGGGGTGGGGGGTGATGTGTGTCGCAAGAGATGCAGAAAGACGTTCATCAGCATGGGGGGGGGGGGGAATTGTAACTAGCACAGTGCTAATTAAAGATAGCTTCAGAAGAAGCTGCACCCTACCCTAATTGTTTGCAGAATATGTTTTAACCCTTTCAAACGCATCAGATCACAAACACGTGATCAGAACCTTCTCACCGAACGTTCTAATGCTGATGTCACCATCGCTGCTGGTAACAGGAAACAAACGTATGAGTTTTAGGACGGTGACTCGTAGAATTCTGAAGACGGTTGAGAATTTCAAGCCTCTTACATGGAAACGGGCTCCAGAAGCGAGCGCCGCAAGATCGTTGGGGGGATGGTTGTTTCGTCCCGCGTTTCCTCTTCCTTCCTCCGTTCTTCCTGCGCAGGCAGGGCGCTAATTATCGGGGAGGAGCAGGCCGCCTGACGTTACACCGCCACCTGACGTTACACCGCCACCTGACATACGAGAGTCCCCACGGCAACGTTTATCGCTCGCTTTCACCGCACAAAAAAAAAAACAAAGGAAAAAGACACTGGGCCTGAGAGCCTTGAAACGTACGGCTTCAGCGTTCTCAGGAAACCGTGGACGAAACTCCTGTCTTTCGACAGGAAGGAGAAAAAAAGTGAAAATGAACCTCATAAAAATCCTTTTTTTTTTTTATAAGGAAGAAAAAACGGCGTGTAATATCGTTAACAAAAAGCGCAGAGTCCGTTCGGTACACATCTGAGCCGAGAAACTGGAAACCATGTAAACAAAACAATTAGAGCCAAAACTATTTTTAAAAAATCTACCAGTACAGTCGGAAACCGGTTCAGCTAAGGCCTGTTATATGCAAGTAAAATATACTGTATCAGTGATGGTCCACATTACACAAGCCATTTACATTTTGCTAAAATAATTCTACTTTTTCTGGAATCTAAATTAAATCTAGAGAAAGTGGAATAAGTTGAGGAATTCTATAGTAAGAGAACAGACATTTGAATAGACATTTTTTTTTTTACCATTTCCATCAACAGACAGAATAACCCAGACGTGCATGTTGGCCTGTTCATTCGTACGAATTCGGTAAAAACAAGATTAATCAAAAATTCATTTGTACCGTAAAAGCCTTAAACTGTATGACAAAAAGAATTGAGGGCAAAATAACGGTATCCTTTGATATCTTCTACACAATATTGTTCTGATAAATGGAAACGTCATAAGCAGTCTATCGGGCAATCTTAAGGTCATCATATTTTCTCAGTTATCAAAAAGTTTTCTTCACTGGGCATAAATATCCAGAACATTATTTCCTCTGTAAAGCACTCTTCAGAAAAACATTCAAGGCCACATTAACCCTCAAGGTCAGTTTGGCTCTAAATGTCTTGTTTTAAATTTTTACCAAAACATTTACCTATCTTGTTTTAAATTTTTTACCAAAATGCCACTTCTGAGAGACGTATTTCATAACCAGTGATTAACCCTGTGCAAATTGGTTCTCTAGATTTTCTGTTCATCATGTATATCTGCTAATGTATTTTTTGCCAATATGGTTTCTCTCAACATAATAAGATAAACATGAAAAGGTAATTGAAAATATCAGTCCAAAACAATAAACAGCATGAAACTCATTTTAGCGGATTATTTATATTAATCACGTTGAAAAGAAGAAGAAGAATGACACTTCCTTTGTTAAATGTGATCCAACAGAGATAAATGGCCACATATATTGTTTAGATTGCTTGGACTTGAGATCAAGATAAGATAATAGGGTTTTTTTTAAAAACACATTTTTACTTGTAAAATTCGCTTTAAATCCCAATGATGTCCGAAGTATGCTTGACCCAGGCTGACACAGGTTTCACAGGCTAACAAGTAAACACAACACAGGGTGTTAAAGAAATCATTTTCAATTCATTTTTTTTTTTCTCAGTCGTTGGAAATTCTCTTCCACCGAGCGCGCGTATCCGCAACCGTGCGTTCTTCTTCTTCTGAAAGGAATTTACTCAGAAAGGCGAAACGCGAGCGGGTCGTCTGCCCCGTTCTCCGCAGTTCCGCAGGCCTTTTCGTCTTTTCAGAAGTGAGAGTGTGAGCGCGAGCAAGTCGCACGCTGCAGCTTTCGTGAGAAAAACGCAGCATGATTCACAGTGAGGTTTTTTTGTTGGTTTTTTTTTTGTTTTTTTTTTTTTGTCTGTGACTTATTCTGAAGCAGCCGAAAGAAGGGGTGGGGGGGGGGGTGGGATGGGGGGTGGGGTGGGGGGTGGGGGGGGGGGGAGTTGAACTCATCGATTCTCAAATGTCAAAGGCCAACGTCCGAAAAAAAAAACATTAAAAAACAAACGAACAAACAAACAAAAAAAAAAAAACACGTCGTCCATAACAGTTAGGAAACGCTCGCTCACAACTGCAGAGGAGCTGGAAAGGCGAGAGACAGACGCAGCCGGTTGCTAATCTGATGCAGACCGCCACGCTGCTGCTAGCGCTCCCTCTCTCTCTCTCTCTCTCTCTCTCGCTCACCGCAATGAGGTTACACCTGCCCGTCTCTCAACGGCAGGCTAGCGAGAGCCGAGCTAACAGAGCGACGCGCGCACGTCTGTCCCCCCCCCCCCCCACCTCGCCCCCCCAAACACACACACACGCACACGCCGCGCGCGCAACGCTTTCACTCTAAAAACCCAGCGGCTACGTCCAGGCCCGGATGGTTATCACTCACATTACACATCGCAGGCATTTGAGCAGGCACTCTTAACCAGAGCGACTAGCGCCTAGCTCTTTTGTGTATTTTTTTTTCTTATGTGGGTATCTGTCACGGCCTGGACGGTGCGGCGCTCGGAACAACAGCGAGGCTCGACGCGAGGAAGCCGTGGGCCGCGTAGGCGAGCGGGCCAAAAATACGCAGTTAAACTCAGAGGAAGAAAGGCTAGCTTAAATCAAACCAGAGCCCTAAATCAAAAACCAAAGCCCAGAAAATGCCCACCGCCGCCGTACCCAGCGATAGTCTATATTACACATTAAACTGAAAATGTATCCAAGGGGAACGGCGTGAAGGAGCATTGAAAATTGAGCGAGTTCGATGCCGTAGGCAGCCCATACAATCGACCAAAACTCCACGGTGCGCGC
The DNA here is from genome assembly GCA_039654925.1 of Anguilla pacifica. Lineage (NCBI taxonomy): Eukaryota > Metazoa > Chordata > Actinopteri > Anguilliformes > Anguillidae > Anguilla > Anguilla pacifica. The sequence continues at coordinate 81,032,833 of CM077284.1, read as the reverse complement.
AGTATTTTTCAGGCAATTCAGTCACCTGCTCAACCGCCTCCCCTGGTCGTGATGTCATAGGACAAAGGCACATGCATGACACCTGTACCAGAATCCGGTCATCCAGCGGGACACATGCCGAGAAGTCCCTCGGATCAACTATTTTGCTCAACGGTGCAACAGCAGTGGCCTACCCGGGAATCAAACCCGCAACCTTCAGGTTCGTCCCTGTTGGGTTTTAGGCACCTGCCTGTGAAGGTTTTGAACAGTGACTTCAAACCTGCACCCCAAACCTGCGCCCTGGGGGGGGGGGGGGGGGGGCTAGACTGTGGCTGTTTTGAGATTCGTGCCAACGGATTAGCGGTTGATGGCCCAGGAGATTTTGCTCTCTGTCTTGTGGGCAGAGCGGCTCATTCATGAGGGGCTGGTTGGGGTTGGGGATGGGAGAGAGGGGGGATGAGGGGCGTGTAGTTTGAATGGACGTGATCAAGGCTGGATGTGTTTCTCTGGGGGGGCAGGGGGGCGGGGTTTTGTGGTAGAGAGCAGCTCCCGGGGGCCAGAGCTACCGCCATCGCCGTTCTTGAGAATTCGGCAAATTTGGTTTCGTTTTCAGACGCGGAAGTTAGGCGACCCCAGCGCGAGCGGTGAGTTTTCAGGTTCGGCGTTTTATCGCTCCAAAATACCTCGTGACCTCCACAAGATCGGCAGGGTCTCCAAGGAGGAGAGACAGAACCGGGTAGCGTGAGGCCGAGCCGATGCGGTTCGTCTCTCTGACCTACTGTAGAATACCGTCACACTGATTATGACAAATGTCTGACAAAAAACAATGCCAGTTTGTGCAAAACAGTGTGTGTGTGTGTGTGTGTGTGTGAGCGTACGTGCGTGTGCGCGAGTGTGCGTGTGTGTGCGCGCGTGCGTGTGTTGGGTCTCTGTTTTTCCCTCTCCTCGTATTTATGAAATTAGTAACCCGATAGTTTCACATTTCTGTGCGCATCGATGCTTTCCCTCCAGCAGACTAAAAATACTAGCCGAGAAGGGGAAAATGTGGCCGATGTATTGATGTGTTTCAATTAGATTTTTCCTGAGTAACTGCAGCAGAAGTTATGAACAGAAGCATATGAGATACGGCCGTAAATCCATCTGTAATAATTCAGAGGTGGTCTAAAGGGACCCTACAGGAGAAAGGACTTAGCTTAGAGACACGTGCCGTGTGTGTGTATGTGTGTGTGTGTGTGTGTACTTGTGCACATGCTTGTGTGTGAGGGTATGTGTGCATGTATGTCTGTGTGTGTGTGTGTGTGTGCACAAATTTGTGCGTTTGTGTGTGTACATGCATGTGTGTGTGTGTGTGTGTGCATTTACGTGTGTGTGTATGTGTGTGTGTGTGTGTGAATTTACCCCCATTTCCAAAATTAATATTTTACTTCACTGGAACATTCGAACCCTTTTTCGGCTGTTCGCTGAGCTCGCTCTCGTTCCTGGTGTCCGAGGCATCAGGATTGGCTGAGCGAGCTGAAATTCTGTAACCAGATATTAAAAGTTTTTTGACGACGACGACGAAAAAAAAAAAAAACGAAAACGTGCAGAAAGGGAGAAATAATAAGAAACTTATGATGGCCACCGAGTAGCGAAATCCTGTCTCCAATTTGGCCTCCGGTGCAATATGTATTTATAAAAATCTACGGGCGCACGTTGAAGCGGGTGGGGGGGGGGGCGTTGTTCTGGAGCTGATTTTGGGCTTTTGCGAGCTTCTGAGATGCATACTTAGGACCGTTCGGCTTGACCCGACGCGGCGTTTATACGGGCCTGTCAGCAAGCTGTCAGGTGACACGCCGGCCTGCGGACATCCAGATGTTTTCTCCCCGCAGGATGGCGGCGCTCTGGTGTTTGGGAGAGAGGTTGGGCTGTGGGGGGGAGAGGGTGGAGGGTGCTGCTTCTCGTGGGCTTGTCTCGAGTCACCCCACTTTCGCCCTCTTTGGAGCTTCGATGTTGAGATGCGAGATGTGGGACAAACTTGCAACTCGCGTCAGTTGGGCAGAGGTAGTGAACCGGGCCCGCAACCTACAGTAAAAGCTGCAGGTTCGATTCCCAGATAGAACACTGCTGCAGTACCCTCACGCAAGGTTTTTAACCTGAAACTGGCTCAGTGTATATCTAGCTGCGTAAATTGATAATGTTTTTTTTTAAACCTTATCAATTTTTTAAAATACAAATGTTGTTTAAGTCGCTCTGGGTAAGAGCGTCTTATAAATGACAGTAATGTAATGAAGAGATTTTTGGTGGAATGTATTGCTTGCCATTTGTCATTAATGGCAGTAAATAGCACGGTTAGTAAGCAAGACTGACGAGCCAAGATGGCCGAATGGCCTGTTCTGCTCATTAAATGTTCTTAAATAAATCTCCAAGCTTTCAGATATGTGCTCCATTTCTCTGATCAGATCTGAGAGAGAGAGAGAGAGAGAGAGGTGCAGTGTGTCAATGATTGCAGAAGGGTCTTTGTTTTTGGTTAAGCTTTCTAACTTCACAGCTCTGGGAAAGTCCAGAAAAAAAGTTTGTATGATTAAGTAACTGGTGTTAAGAGAAGCACAATGTCACCTTTTCCTTCGATGACTGTGAGAACGAACTGAACAGGAGTTTCCGTTTAGGGTTCAAACGAAACCCGCGTTCCCAAACCTTAGTCACAGACAAACTTAACATAAGCTGACCTGCGTATTGCAACGTATTACCTTGCTGTGCAATTGAACTACAGTTCATTCATCGTTTTTTTTTAAGTAAATGCTCATACCCAGTGCAAATTGCATCACGCCAATTGATATCCATTTACACAGATGGATGGATTCATTGTGAAGGTTCAGCACTAAGTGGCTTTGTCCCGCCTCAGAATTAAACCTGCAAACCCCCGGTTTGTGACCATATCACAACCTTTTTGGGTTAACCACTCGTAATGAACTCAGACTGCAGAACCACTGAGAACCGGCGTCAGTTTGTTTGGGGCGACATAGCTCAGGAGTTAGGAGCGGTTGTCTGGCAGTCGGAGGGTTGCCAGTTCGATCCCCCGCCCTGGGCGTGTCGAAGTGTCCCTGAACAAGACACCTAACCCCTAATTGCTCCAAACGAGCTGATTGGTACCTTGCATGGCAGCCTTTCACCATTGGTGTGTGAGTGTGTGTGTGAATGGGTGAATGAGAGGCATCAATTGTAAAGCGCTATATGAATGCAATCCATTTACCATTTACCAGTTTCTTAGATCAAAAGGATTACAGAGAGAGAGAGAGAAAGAGACAATGGACCAATAACAAATGTAAATTTTAAAGGAATGTAGTATTTTATTCATTGTTATTTTATGTACTTTATGTATTATGTTCTGTGAATATATGTTTTTTTTGTGAGACCAGTGATGCAAAATGAATTTAGTTTCATTTTATTGAAAGCGACAAACTATTTTTTTTTTTACATTTTTGGAAGTTATGATCTTGTGTTGTGTTTTTGTACGTGAGTATTTGGTTCAATACATTTTTAAAAGGATGTCATAAAATCTACATGCTGTTCAGCTGAATGGAGAGAGACTGAGAGAGGGAGACAGAATTCTGAATGAGTGTAAAATCCATTAGCCGCACGAGACATGGAATCCTATGAAGAAAAAAAGAGCGTACCGCCTCCCTATGTAAGAATTAGCGAGCTTGCGGAATCTAGTAATTGTTGGGGTGAAAGAAATACGTGAGCGCCGAAAATCATGACACAACGAGCAGAGATGTCAACAGAATTTATAACGTCTAGACAAACTATTTTATCCCGGGGTCCGTCAAGTATGGAAAATCAACAGAAACAGGAACGTAACGTACAGGAAAATATGAAGACATTAAACATATTTTCGGTAATTGGATAATGAGATGGAAATGCTTAGCGTGTCATTTTGATTTTATTTCGTTTTTTTTTTATTATTGAGAAAACCCTGCATCGGCACGGTTCCAGCGTTCCAGCGGGTCGTTTCCTTTTGCGTTGTCACGATGACAAAGTTGCGGATTATTCAGAAAAGCCTCTGAAACAGAAGCAGCTCGTTTAGTTTTATGGCTTTTCCGTGCTGTGGCCTCGCTGACAGAGAGCGATTTCAGACTGAAACTCAATGACAAATACATTATCGCATTATTTCCTTCGCGATTTTTTGTCTATTTGTCATTCTCTATTAGCACCTCGTCATAACTATAGAACAACGCGAATAATTATATAATTACTAATTATTTACGTATTTCGGTTTTAAATAGGAGGGGGGAAAACCAAACCTGTTGCACTTGGTAGGATTTGCATTTGGTTGGTAGTACATCAGTTTGGTTAGGAAATGATTTAACTGTGCTTAGGTGGACATTTTCTTGCTACATTGAAACTTAAAACTCTGACTGAATGCAATACTTTTAAAGAGTATTTCTTTTTTTTTTTAGAGCCACAAATCGTGACAGGATGCACACGCACGCCAACTCTCTCTCTCTCTCTCTCTCTCTCTCTCTCTCAAACACACACACACTCACACTCATTACAGAAAATACACTGATTCAATACTGTTATGAGTAATAAATGCCAAACACCAAAAACTTCAAAACAGTGCATTATGGGAGCATTAAGTGCAGTAGAGTAAGGAAGTTTATTATTATTTATATTGTGGTTTAGTGTTGTCTGTTTGGTAATTCATAGTAGTGTTGCCATTATCGTTAATACCGTTTTATCTTAAGATGTTTTCTGTCCCTGTATTCAGAGTGCTGTTGTTTGTGCTTTGACATCATGTACTAGTTATACCATTATAATTGAACTGAGAGAGTGATATATGAGGGGGGGGGGGGGCGGGGGGGGAATGGGATTATTTCATTGTGAACAACTGGGTGCTTAATTTTGTTTTCCGTTTCAATGGCTTTGATGGTCTCCCCTCTCTCTCTCTCTTTATATATATATATATATATATATATATATATATATATATACACACACACACACACACATATATATATATAGCCATTCAGCGGTAATCATCCAGCCCATATTTTTCTGTTTAATGTGTAAAGTTTCATCTTGGCAGCACTTTACTGAAAACTGTTGGCCCTGTTTTCCTCCCCAGTCTTACATTCTGTCAGAAGCCAAGTCAATGTCTCCTGCTAACGTGCTCCATTTTCCTGCTAACGTGCTCCATTCGCCTCCTGCTAACGTGCTACGTTCGCCTCATGCTAACATGCTTTTTTCTTCTTCTTCTTCTTCTTCTTCTTCTTATTATTATTTTTTATAATAATAATATATAAAACTGGCGGCAGTGTACTATAATGGGGAGGGAACTGGGCTTGCAACCTAAAGGTCATAGGTTCAATTCCCGAGTAGGACACTGCCGTTGTACCCTTGAGCAAGGTACTTAACCTGCATTGCCTCAGTACATATCCAGCTGTGTAAATGGATGCAGCGTCACCCACCCGAGATGCTTGTGTTCACTGTGAACGTTGTAAAGCCGTCGTTTGTGCTCCTCCGTCAGCACTCCCGCTCCGTCCGGAAGCCGCATCCTCATCGATTGCCCCGCGCCGCCCCGCGCCGCCCCGCCCTGCCCCTTCCCGGCAGTCCCGCCCCCATCTGCCACAGCGCCGCCGTAATTCAAAATTTAACGGCACAATCGCAGCGGAGAGCGTTTGTAATTTTACTCATCGCTGGCCTCGTAAAAAAAACTCAGACGGTTTGTGCGGCGGGAGTTAAAGGCTTAGATCGCGCGTGTGCGCGTGCGTGCGATCTAAGCCTTTGTGTGTGCGCGTGTGTGTGCGCGTGTGTGTGTGTGTGTGTGTGTGCTGCCTGTAGCGGAACAGACTATGATGTGTGTCATCGTGTGTGTGATGAAAAACAAGCGTACCTGCAGGCGTTTGTGTTTGGGGAAGCAAACACGCAACTACACCAACAGACTTTTTTGCATGTGTACACACACACACACACACACGCGCGCGCCTGCTGTGAATGTACCTCATCTCTGCATCCACACACACACACACACGCACACACACACACACACACACACATACACACACACACACACACACGCACACACACGCACACACACACACACACACACACACGCACACACACTCGATCAGTGGGGATTTTTACTTGTTGACTAGTAATAGCGTAAGCAAGAAAGCAGGTCTTAATGTCAAAGTTCAATTCAGCTGCAACACCTGGACTCTTTGTTCTACTTGTTGAGATTACACATCGGATGTGCTCACTGCATTCACTTTTTATCCGTTAGGCTGTTATATCAGTTTACACCTGCAACATTCTTAGTTTATACTTTTATTCTGTAACACCAGTTTACACCTGCAACATTGTTACACTGTCACACTGCTGCATAAGCTTGCACCGGTAACATTTTTACATCGTTACATGAGTTTACACTGGTAGCGTTAAACCGCTACATAGTTGTACACCTGTGACAGGACAATACCGCCGGGACAGTTTACACAAGGAAGTGCTACACTGCAATATCACTAAGTTATCATGTGTAACGCTTGTTAGGCTGTTACGTCTGTAATGAGCAATGATGAAATGGGCAAGCGGTTCAAGCAGGACGCGTGGATGCGTGCAGATATAGCCACAGCATGAGGAGACACCATAGCTGTGACGGCGACATCTGGCAGTACATATAGCAGCGATGGAGACTTGGAAAAGGGTCTTCAGTTGCTTCTTAGCTCAAGAGTTTTGGTGGCCCGTGACATGAACCAACCAGGGGCAACTGATTGAAGTTTCAATGTAGCAAGAAAATGTCTATCTAAGCACAGTTAAATCATTTCCTAACCAAACTGATGTACTACCAACCAAATGCAAATCCTACCAAGTGCAACAGGTTTGGTTTTTCCCCCTCCTATTTAAAACCGAAATACGTAAATAATTAGTAATTATATAATTATTCGCGTTGTTCTATAGTTATGACGAGGTGCTAATAGAGAATGACAAATAGACAAAAAATCGCGAAGAAAATAATGCGATAATGTATTTGTCATTGAGTTTCAGACTGAAGATTCGGGGAGTGGGGGGGGCGTTTGTGGGGGTTTGTGAAAGTAACGGGCGGGGAAGGGTGGTGTTTTGTTGTGATCACGGTGCAAGAACAACAGCATTGTGAAACCCATCCACGCCCTCTGAATACTGCACAATTTAAATATCTTTCCAAAAAAACAAAAAAATTTTTTGAAAACTTTCAAAACCTGAACTGTGCGGCGCAGCGATGGCTGTGGGCCGCGAGCGACGCACGCGGACCGTCGATGGCAGCAGCCCGGGCTCTGTTTTTTAGCACGTTAGCGTCCCCCTCGTCCCTCCGGGCCACGCACAGGAAGGGGAAGCGAGAGCGGGTGCCTCGCGTGAGAGACAACATTCCGCAAAAAAAAAAAAACTAGGGGAAGTGCTGACGTCGCCGAGGATGAAAGCGATGGTTTCAAAAAGCCGTACCCAGACAGGCGTGAGGCCGTAGGCCAGCGATACTCAGCTCCAAGCAACACCAGATTTTGGAAATTGTTCACCTCCTTTTTTTTCCGGGAAGTGAGCTCATTAGTGAAATCGGGTGGTGTTGCGCATGGCTGGAGCAAATACCTGCGAGGCGCCGCAGCCTGCAGAACCTGAGGTTGCGCAGTCCGGCCTCAGCCTTCAAACTGAAAAAAATAGCATTTTCTTAAGCCTTCAGACGTTACTCATTATGATGAGTCATTATGATGCCAATCATAATGACTGAAAAATACTGATATAAAATGAATGAGTGTAATAAATCTGAAGGCATTCTTGCAATCGTTCGCAAAGTCACACACAGTAACGTACGCCCTTTCCTTTAGCCGATCTGCAAACAGGGCTTTATTAACTGTGTAGGAAGTAGACGTGCCTTGAATGGCGGTGAATTTCGTGTGAAACACGCGACGCACCATACGCACAGCTGTATAGCGTAAAGAACCGGCCTTGCAAATTCCCAGGTTGCGGGTTCGACTCCCAAGTGGGGCATAGCTGTTGTACCCTAGAGCAACGCACTTTGGCAGTGTAAATGGGTTTCATTTAAAGAGCAGAATCTGTGTTCAAGACTGTCTTCTGAATGCCTAAAATGTAAAAAAATAATAATAATAATAATAATTTACTACATAAACATCTTACACTGTGGAAGGCTTTTTGGCTTTACTGAAGCACCTGTGTCACTCACAGTATATCACTTATCTTTAATCAAACTGAAGAATTTGTGGCCCCGCCCTCTCACCCAAACCAATAAAAAAAAGCGTTTAATCAGCCCGCTGCAGAAATGCGGATAATGACAGGCCGGGATCGAGGCTCGAGGCTATGAAGCTCTCTGTCGAGATTTATTTCCCCAGAACTATTCGAGGTTGTTTTTTTGTTTAGCACATTGTTCCTGAAGTGATGAAACAGAAGCCGACAGGAATTCGCCCGAAAGGCACGTAAACTGGTCTTCCCCCCGAGAGACACTTATAAACACATCGTCTCTCCAGTCAACAAGCGTCGTGTAAGACTAATGCACCCGGGTGGGTAGAGGAAGAACAAAAAAGGAGATTGTGTTTTTGTTTATTTGCGACACACGCTACCGGGTGCTGAACATGGTTTCAGATCCGCAGATTTTTGCCTGTCACAGCCTGAGGGACAGTGAGTAAACATCTAACAAAAAAAAAAAATAATAATAATAATAATTCTTATTGAGAACATTATTTCTTTTTATTAATAGTGCATAGTATAATATAGTAATAGTATAGTGGAGTAATAGTATTTAGTCGTTAATTTAATCGCTAATAAATGTTATGTTACTGTCATTTATGCCATTATTGTTGTTGCTGCTTGGTTTTAAAAAATATATATTCTTACTATGGTTGATTGTTATCACTACGCTTTGGCAATATGTATTTTTAAACATGTCATGCTAATAGAGCATTTGAATTTGAGGGGGAAGGAGGGACAGAGAGAGGAAGAGAGAGAGAAAAGGATGGAGGAGAGAGAAATATGTACTTCCAAATCAGTATGAGGCATGTCCATGAAACCATTTTATTTTTTGCTGTTAAAATTAAATACAATAAAATAAAAGCACAAGCTGAAATCCAAACAGCCTAATTCTCTGCACTGTTTACTAGAAAATGACCATTTATTTATTTATTTTTATTTTTTTATTTTATTTATTTATTTTTTTATTTATATACTTATTTATTTATGCATTCAACAAATTAGTATTATTGGTCATATGAAATTGTCATACGATTGCCATCATATGAAAATTGGCGATCTTTTATGGAGAACATTTTTTTTTTTTTTAATGTTCTCTGTGTGATCCGGTATTTATATATCTATGGTGTGAGGCAGCTGACATTCCTGCCCACTGAGCTGACCTTAAGTAACCCCCTAACGTGTTATTTCCGTGGTCTGGGGCACCAACTGCAACTCTATGGTGCTTTCTGCTTTCTCAACGGTGCGGCTTCAAAGTAGGGATCTCCCCACAAGCTAAAGATAAAGCAGTTTCTCTTTCCTTTTTTTCTTCCTCTTTTTCCTTTTGTCGTTCTTTCTTATCCTTCTCTCTTTTTTTTTTTTTTTTTTTTTACTTCTCTCTCTCTGTCTCCCTCTCCACTGTCTGGTCTGAGGTCACCCCGTCTGGCCAGAGGGCTTTCCCACACTGGGACAAACAGCTGACTCCCAGACAGACAGACGGACGGACGGACTGACACACCGCACTGCGCTGGCTGAGTCTGGACTGAGGTGGAAGGGCGGGCGGGCGGGCGGGGGGGGGGTGTGCAGGAAAAGCTTCAGCCCAGCTATGCCTGATCAGTGACTCACACAGACCTTTTTTGCGATTACGAAAAATAAAAATGCAGCCATTTTTGCGAGATGGATTTGGGAATGTGCTTAAGCCTCCGCCCTCCTCACTTCTGTACACATCTGTTTGCGGGCCGCTGCCTGTGGAGGGAACATCTGGCCTTTTAGGCACCCCACCCCACCCCCCCCCAACTCTCTATCACCTGCCCTCCCCTCCCTTCCCCACCCCCAACTCTCTATTACCCTCACCAATTCTCTATTACTTGCCCTCCCCATCCCAACCCCACCCTCCCAAACTCTCTATTACCTCCCCCCCAAATCCCCACCCCACCCCCCCCCCCCCAAACTCTCTATTTACGCCCCCTTCCACCTCCTCCCAACCCCAGCCCCAACCCCAACCCCAACCCCAACCCCAGCCCCACAGTTGCGCGTAGTCGGGCGCTGATGCCATCGATCGCGCGCGGGTTAAAAACTGCGCGTTCCTGTTGCGCAGCCGGCTGCAGGCAGGCAGGCAGGCCGTCGCTGAGTGCAGACGCTGACTCAGAGCAGCCTGCGAGCCGCTCGCTCTCTTTCCACGCTGTCACGCCGGCCTGCGGTGGAAGGCCGAGGCGCTCAGCATTCTAAACACGCGCGGGTGTCGCGGCAATGGAAACTCTACTCATCACTAGAACGCTTTTAGGAGGGATTCCGCACGCACACACACACGCACACACACACGCACACAGTGCACAGGCAGGCAAACTAGCATGTCGGCACACACAACAAGACACACACACACACACAGGCGAACACACAGGCAAATACAATAAGACACACACACACAGGCGAACACACACAGGCAAACACAATAAGACACACACACACAGGCAAACACACACATAGGCAAACACAATAAGACACACACACACACACACACAGCACACAGGTGGGCAAACACACACATAGGCAAACACAATAAGACACACACTCACACACACAACACGCGCACACAGCACACAGGTAGGCAAACATGCACGTAGGGAAACACAAGAAGACGCACACAGACACACACACACACGCACACAGGCGAACTGGAAAAAGCGCACACACAAATGCGCGTGAGAAGCCCCGATGGCACACGGGCTCATTACGATAACATCATCTGGGCCGTCCTGGGCGCGGAGCGCACCCGCCTGTTATCGCGGCACCATCGGGGTGGCAGACAGGATGCCCAACCGAATTTAGCGACGGCTGTCGCCATCGGCGAGACGACGAGAGCAGAGCGACGCACCAAAAATAATGAAGCAAAAACAGGCCTGGTCTTTCACTAAGGGCGGTGATGCGCTGTGGGGGAATGGTGAGAGGGGGTCTCGTCAGTGTAATCGCAGCGTGGCCTCCACTTGGCTCTGAATGAGTTTATAGCCCCGGCGCTGTTGGGGGGGGGGGGGGGGCTGGACGCACCAAAACACACTAATCAAAGGATTTACACTGATCTGAGTCACGGGCCCTGACCCTTCCAAGCCCGATGCGCGTGTTCATTGATTGCGAGGCCAATAAGTGTGCCCTGCCTAGGTGAGAAGGTTCCTGATGAATCTGTGTGTGTGTGTGTGTGCGTGTGTACTTGTGCGTATGCTTATGTGTGTGCATGTGTATGCATGCGCACACATGCTGGGGGCTCGATCAGCTCTCCCGCTCTGAGATGCTTTATGAATAGAAACCTGTTCCGAGTTGCTTTATGAATATACGCCTGGTCTGAGGTGCTTTATGAATATATGCCTGGTCTGAGGCGCTTTATGAATATACGCCTGGTCTGAGGTGCTTTATGAATGCATGCCTGGTCTGCGATGCTTTATGAATACATTCCTGCTCCGAGATGCTTTTATGGATACAGGCCTGCTCCAGTCCGAGATGCTTTATGGATACAGGCCCCCGGTGTGGTTAGCTTTGCCCCTTCCGACGCTAAGAATCAGAAGGCCGCGGCGGTTCCGCGCGCATCGTGAGGTGCCCACGCGCGAGCGAGGCGCTCGGAGGGAAACGCGGAGGCGTGCGGGCATCGGCCCGCGCCGCTCTGATGCGACGCAGGGCGGGCTGCAGCGATGCGAGACAGCAGAGATGTGGAATAGATATCGAGGAGGAGGGCGAACTTGCGGGCTGAACTGATTTGATGAAGTTTTTTTTTGACAGAAGTGGCTGAGCACGGTTGCAAAACAGCTTTGTGGAAAAAGCAAGAGAAACGCGACCGCGAAAAACCATCCCTCAATGAATGCGAACTGAACAAAAACATATTTTATTTGTGTACCGTATATATCAATCAAGGACATGACACCAAGCACATGTTAGATGGAAAGGATTCTCTCCAGTGCAGAGACACATGGGCTGTATTCACCACAGTGCAATGCATCTAATCCGTAAGTGCGGCAAATTAACCCCGAACACTTGCTCTGTGACATCACAATGTTTCTCTGTGACCTAATAGTATTGCTCTGTGACCTCACAGTATCACCCTGTGATCTAACAGTGTTGCTGAGTGACATCACGGTATTGCTTTCTTTACTAAGTACTAATGGTCATTAGTCTCGGGGGGGGGGTCACTGTCCCGGCTGCTATATCCAAACTGGTGCGGCCCGTCCTCCCCCCTCACATGAAAATGCTGCAAATGAGCGCAGGCTTTTCAGCAGAGGAGCAGAATGCTGATGTCTGCAGTACGAGGAAATCATCGCTGACAGTCGTCAGGAAATTGCGCACTGGCGTCAACGTCAGATTTTATTATTTATTTTTGTATTACTTTCTGTCCTGTTGTGAGCCGGATAATGTCGGGTTGACTAAACGGCAACAGGCAGGGAACCGAACACGCGCGTTTCGATATCTGAAACTGCGTACGCAGCCGCGTCGTTCCTGTAAAAGAGCGTCGGAGCCTGGATTGACCTCTGTCTCCTTAATACGCGCATTAGCAACGCAGAAACTCCCAGTGTCCGGCACGGAGACGGAAGCATGCCTTTCGGGTCTGTCACACCAGCAATCGCACTTCCTGGATTCCTTTTCTTTTTTTTCCTCTTTTTTTTCTCTTTGATCATGTCGCTCATAGGGTAGCACAGTTTGTCACACTTCTCTGGGGGGGGGGGGGGGGGATTATTCATTTATTTTTATTTATCTATTTAGTTATTTATTTTTAATTAAATGGAGAGCACAACTCATGCTCCGGCTCGCTCGTTGCTCGCCCCCCCCCCCCCCCCCCCCCCAGCCCACCCGTGCTTACAGGGGGGTCTGGCGGGGTTTTTTGGGGGGGGGGGATTGATGGGGCATTGCCCTCTGGTTAAAACGCGGTTGTCAGGCCCGGCGCCCGCTGGCTGTCGCGCTCACACACGCCGTCTTAAAATTCGACTCTGGGAGAGTCGCGCGCTTCTCTCATTGGCTGGACATTTCATTCTTACTTTGAGCGCTGGGACCCCCGACCCCCACCCAACCCCCACCCTTTTCCCCCTTTGTTTCCCTTTCCACTCCTCCTTTTCCTACTGTTTCTACATCCACGCTATTATTAGCGAGCCGGGCTTTGGCGGAAGCCGTCGGGGTTTGGGACGCCAGTCGAGCGTGCTGCAGCGCGCTCTGAAAGGCAGCCAGAGCTAAAAAAAAAAAAATTAAAATTAAAATAAAATAAAATAAAATAAATCGATTCCCCCGCTTCAAAGCGCGCTGCGTTCGGCCTGGCGGGCTAACGACGCACTGAGGGAAGTTTGGGTGGACGTCTTCCAGTGGCTCCGAACAGCAGGGGCTACGGCTATGCACACTTTCGAGAGTATTTTTAATTTTACAGGCTGACACAGTTTTATTACAAACAGACATTCACACACATAAACACACACACATGCACACACACACACGGACGCACAACAACAGGAACACATGTATATATCTGGATAGACTTGTAACTAGTTCCTATGAAGTGTATATATATATATATTTTTTTTTTACTTGTTTGTGGCAGGAAGTGACATCATAAAGGCTTGCATGCACAGTGCAGTGCTGACCTTGACTCTTAGGTCAGAGCGGAGGGGCGGTGATGTGGGTGATGACATCACTAACGTGCGCCACAGACAGGCGGTGGGACCTCCAGCAGTGGGCCTTGCCCTTGAGCGTCTGGTCCACACCTAAAACCTCACGACCTCAACCTCTCCACCCGACACCTAATCACCCACCCAGTTTAAAAAAATCAAAAATCAGTCTCTCCCTCTCCCACCTCAGCTGATGTGTGGTGAGCGCTGTGGCACAAAATGGCTGCCGTGCATCACCCAAGTGGTACTACACATTGGTGGTGGCTGAAGTGAGTTTCACCCGCATCACTGTAAAAAAAAAAAAAATTTTTTTTTAAAAGCGCTTTGAGTTTCGACAAAAGCACGATATAAATCTAAGTTATTATTATTATTATTATTATTATTATTATTATTATTATTATTATTATAATAATAATAATAATAATAATAATAATAATAAAAGGGTTTATTTTCTCTGAGGCATAATATTTTCTACAATGTGAACACACTGATTTGTACTAAAGATTGTAAACAATTTAAAAGATGCATAGAATGTAGAGACTGGGAAGAGCTGTTTGGAAAAGTAACCAGATCGAACCAGCAGTAACCAACATGGCAAGCTATTTCTATTCATTGGGAGAGACCAAGGAAAAAAGTCCAAGGCAATTCTGGTGTTGAAAGCTGTACGGTTTTTGTGGCAAAGCTAGATTTTCACACAAAACAAAAGGCATAAACATCCAAGGTTTGACATTTCACAAAATAAAAAGTAGCAGATGAGATATAAAAGTTGATCCACATTGGATTAAATAAAGTTTTTTTTTTTTTTTTTTTAAACAATGAAATCACATTCGTCGTTCATTAAATTTTGTCTGACTGGGCTGTCAGCTAAGAGCGGGGAACGCAGTAATTCACATCTTCATCAGTGAGTCTTCATCATCAAAAGGCTGGAGAGACAGACGTCCACCATGCTCAGACAGACTGCGTGAGTCACAGTCAGGCAAAAAGGGGGGATTTTTTTTATGGGGGGGGGGGGGGACTGTCACTGGCAACGGGAGAGAACATATTGTAGCGATTACCACAGCGGAAAATGTTTTTCTGAAACACGCAATTACTATAGATTACAGATCGCCTTCATGGCTTCAGAAGTCCTGGCAACAGTGAGACAGAGGGAAAGAGTCTCAAACACACACACACACACACTCACAGACACACACACACACACACACACACTCACTGGCACACACACACATACGCACACACACACTCACACCAGCAAGTATCAAAAAAGAAATAGAATTGGTCACGTCACCATGCAAGGCTGGGCAGGCCAGAGCCCATAAGCATGTTGCCTGGTGGCACATCTCATCTTGTGCAATGCAAGGATCAGAGTTTCCAGACAAACAGAAACTCAAACTCCCATGGTGCATTTCTCTGCAAGCGTAATTTAAATATATATTTATTTTTATTTATTTAACATTTATTTACCGAGGGTAGGTACACTGATCACGGATGCTCTTTTGCAGGAATGCCCTGCTTCACACTGAAACTTTAAAATAACAGATTTTACAAGAGGCCGACAGATTGTATGGTGCACAAGAGGTCATCAGCTTGTATGGTGCACAAGAGGCCTTCAGCTTGTATGGTGCACAAGAGGCCGTCAGCATGTATGGTGCACAAGAGGCCGTAGGCTTGTATGGTGCACAAGAGGCTGTGGGCTTGTATGGTGCACAAGAGCCCTGCAGCTTGTATGGTGCACAAGAGGCCGTCAGCTTGTATGGTGCACAAGAGGCCATCAGCTTGTATGGTGTACAAGAGGCCTTCAGCTTGTATGGTGCACAAGAGGCCATCAGCTTGTATGGTGCACAAGAGACTGTCAGCTTGCATGGTGCACAAGAGGCCATCAGCTTGTATGGTGCACAAGAGACTGTCAGCTTGCATGGTGCACAAGAGGCCATCAGCTTGTATGGTGCACAAGAGGCCGTCAGCTTGTATGGTGCACAAGAGGCCATCAGCTTGTATGGTGCACAAAAGGCCGTAGGCTTGTATGGTGCACAACAGGCCATCAGCTTGTATGGTGCACAAGAGGCTGTTCGCTTGTATGGTGCACAAGAGGCCGTAGACTTGTATGGTGCACAAGAAGCTGTAGACTTGTGCGGGGAGTCACTGCCCCAGACAGGAAAGCCCATAAGACATGACATGTTGGAACATGGATACTGAACTTCAAATGAATTATATTCACTCACATCAGAAAATATGACTGACACCTTTACTGTTATAAATTGGGAAAACTACAGTCTTACAGAGCTATGGTACGTAACATCTCAGTATGAGTCTTTCTCCCCATTCAGCTATAACACTTGTCAACTGACCTCGGTCAAACGCTAGCCAGAAAAAAAAATGCTTGCAGATTACTGACAATTAAGGTTTTTCATCTGTGCGTTTTTTACACAGGTCTGTTAACACAAGCTGTTCTGAAAATGACCTCATTTTTTGGGAGTCAACCTCTTGTTGACACGAGCTCTGAAACGCCGTCATTCTGAAACTGACCGCGGGGCTGCTCCCCTCCCAATGGGGCCTGGTCCCCGCCCGTCCCCTGACCGGCAGGGGGTTAGAACAGAGCCCCGCAGTGTGCTTCTGATCCAATCCCCTCCCTGACATCTCGGCCAGAAAAATGAACAAAACACTCAATGCTGCAAAACAGGGCGTGAGCTAGCGAGCAATGTAGCGTGTAGTGTGTTTGTGTGTGCAGGTGCTAGTGTGTGTGTGTGTGTGTATGTGTGTGCTTGTGCTAGTGTGTGTGTGTGTGTGCATGTGCTAGTGTGTGTGTGTGTGTGTGTGTGTGCATGTGCTAGTGTATGTGTGCATGTGTGTGTGTGTGTGCGTGTGCATGTGTGTCTGTGTATGTGTGTGTGAGGTTCTTGTTCTTGAAGGCAGGTCTTACATAATGACTGACAGTGATGCAGTAATCTTGATGGAACAGAACAAAACAGCACAACAGAGTTACTCTGAGTCACTACCTCACCCTCAGAGACATTGCAGTGTTAAAGCATTAGCATGCATTTCCATCTTTACCACACAATATTCTGCTTTACTATGCCAACAACGCCGCTAAACATTTACAATGTCCAACACTACACTAAATAGGGTATTTAGAGCTATTATTACAATGTTATTACATGGTACAACAGGCTCAATATCTGTGTGATTATAGAGTGACTAAAGTGGAATGGGAGTTTTAATAAATTAACCATCATATCAAAAGTCCCACCCTTTCATTTGACCCCCCAGGCACATTGTTATCCTTATCCTAAACCTGACCCTGTATCAAAGAGCTTATCTGTCCACATCTAATCAGCAGTCACAGAGTACCTCCTTGTGTAATAGCAGTCTATTAACATGGTGTGATGCCGGAGGCCTGTCAAATGTAGAGGGTCACCTTCTCTAAGACAATTACATAAAGGGTTTTGAAAAGAGTAAACGCTGCTGTAACCTTGGCAACAATCCACAGCGCACTCAGCACAGTCGATAATACTCGGGAGCCCCCTCTAGAGGCAGTGGGGTCCTACTGCAGGCTTAGAGCAGCTCTTATGTGTCTCTGTTAAACTGTAGTGTCTGCGGGGTCCCTGAGTGTGTGTGTGAGTGTGTGTGTGTGTGTGTGTGTGTGTGTTTTCAAGCTGTTCACTGGTACATCACTGCATACCATGTCTACATTTAGTTTATCCTGCAGTGATAATCCATTGGGATGCGTTAACAGCTAAATTAATCCATAAACAGAAACACCAGCCAAAACTGAGCCTTGCAAAAAAAGGAACTGAATCCAAGGAAAAGATTAATCTTGACACACGAAGAAAAGTGCCGACAGCAAACCCAGGAGCCCTTTAGCACAGCAAAAGTACAAGAGCAGCGTTGCGTCTGTCAGGGAGGGAAGAAGAGAGGTTTACCGTTAGCACAAGCACGCCGGCTAGCCGGAGTATGAGAGACCTGGACCTGAAACTCAAATTCTGGAGGGCTGCTGTGTGTGTGGGTTAGGTGAGGCAGGGAAGGTGAGGGAGCGAGTGAGTTGCACAGGTAAGAGTGGGACTCTGGTCACACATGCACACACACACACACCCACACACACACGCAGATGTGCACCAAAGTTATTGTCATTCACTGAAACTAAAAATAAAACAAGAATGAGACGTGAGAAAGCATTGTAATGAAAGCATTTTCTCACAAAACTGAAACTGTATTGCCGTGTTCTAAAATGAACTCAAATTTAAAAAAACGATCATTTCCGTTCTTTTTTGATCCAGACACGACCGTGTATGAGAGCACAAACTGCCACGAATAAGATGATGGAAGACGTTGAAAAACTAAAACTGACAAACACTGAATTGAAACTAAAGCAGACGTTAAAAAAAAAAAAAATTCAAACATAAAACTATAATAACCTTGGTGTGGACACACACACACACAAAACACAAAACACATATGCACATTAGATCTACCAAAATTGAAACACTTTGAATCATAAGGAAAAACATTTTTTTCATCACTTTCAATCATAACACGTCAACGATTACCCTATCTGCAGGATGGATTCAGCATATGCGGGGGGGGGGGGGGGGGGGGGGAGTGGGAGGATCAGTTTTGGCAATCAAACATGCATAAGTCTGCATTAACCTCCTGTCAGTCATCAATATTACTCTGGTTAGAATGATGGCAGGGAGAGGCCGAAATGCCACTTTGAACTTTTCACAAATTACTGTTTTGCATTGGAAATGGAAGATGGACTTTCAGCCCTGTGGTTTAGGCCCGGGAGTCGAGAAGCAAAACAAAGAACGCAAAATAGCTCGTGCTGACATATAGGTTTATAGGTTCCTCTGCTTAATTTATACCCCGGCCCTCAGACTTCTGCAACTTTACTTGATTTCCATTGCTTATGTATACACAGAATGGAGCAGGCAGTGTTACAGGCCTTTCATTGTATGAGAGTTGAAAGTCTTTTTCTCAAATGCAAATGCTGTCGGCATGCGCAAAAATAATATGACTGCCAATAAGAAAATCTCTGCTGGTAGAAGCCATTTCCAACCAAAAATGCCATTTTGTTGATCTTGTAATCTTCACTTTCGAACTTTCAGCATTGCATAGGGCGCTTGGCACCCACATTAAACCCAAACGAAGACAAAACACCCGATTAAATAATGACCCCCAACAAATTGAATTTGTTGAAATTGTTCTTCATTTAAAGAAAATTTCTTTTTTTTTTTTTAAAGCAGAGCATTGATTCAATCTGAAAGGAAGCTGACTATTACTATATTGTGAAGACTGGTTGCCCTTTCATGCTACTGCACTGTTTTTTTTCCCCTCCTTTCCTGAGTAGAAAACCCCAGTTGAAATATAAGGAGACAGTTTTCGGAAGGAATGCATGCCGCTGGTTTAGGCTACCCTTGCCCTGTAATTTGCGAACGTACAGAAATGTGTAACCGCCGCTACTGCTAAAGATAGACATCTTTGTCTTATGTCATAAGTTAACTTCGGTCTATTTCTAATTGCCGTCATGCCCCCCCCCCCCCCCCCCCTTCCCTCCCCCATCTTAAATTAATAGCTGCTTCCCTGCATCTGTGTACAAACTGAAATAGCACAACGGTTTTTCTAAGAGTAATGAGATTCATATTTCCGCGCAGATTAAAGTTAAGTCCTTCTCGCGGACAGAGAGCAACTTCACCGTGGAGTCCTAAAAGATGAAAATAAAATTTAAAAAAGCTTTAGTTCCTGGCCCCTTCTTCTCAACGTCTAACGTCTTTTCATATAGGCATAGCCTGGCAACTGTTTTTTTATTTTATTTATTTATTTTACTGTCTTCCAAAAAAGAAAGAAAGAAATGTCAAGAATCAAACACATTGAATTAAACTACTCAAGTTAACGAGGCCCCCAAAAGTAAACACTCGTTAATGGAGCTGATGTTTCAATCACGTGACCTCTTCGTTGAGTAAAAATTATTTATTTATTTGTGTTTATAAAATAAAAAATAAAAAAATGTAACACGCACACATACACACACAGTATACACAGACACACACAACAGACACACACACACACGCACACACACACACACAAAGTGGGACATAAAGGTTACAGCCGGTAGATTCATGACGATCGTTGGGTGGGTGTCTCACGTACGCAAGAGAAAAACATGTCCGACCTCCACCACCCTCGTACTCTTTCTCTGTACCCCTGCTTTTTTGGGGGGAGGGGGGGGGGTATTACAGGCCTCTTGGGGGCTGAGAAAAGGAAGGGAGGGGAATGGGAGTTAGCAAACCAAAACTGAAACCTTGTTAAAACCGGGCCTAAGAGCCAAACACGAGTGGCGCTCCAAAAATAAGCCCTGTCGTTAATTTTTTGGCACTTACATTTTCCTTGAAGCGCTTTTATAATTTTCAGTTTTATAAGCTGGAGAGAACTTTTCCTTTTTATCTTCTTCTTTATTTTAATGTCATATCCATAAAACGGTTGGTAACAGCAGCAGCAGCAACAACAACAACAAAAACTGAGAGTTGTGCTTTGATCGAGTGTGTTCATTTACTGAATAGATAAAATAATATGTTTTGAATATACGCACCCTTTTCAGCGCAAAACAAAACAGAACAACGCCGAGACTTCTAAATACAGATAAATCATCTAGATGTCTCTGCCATCCTTCGCGGGCATTTTCGGTGGTCTGGGAATGATAATAGGCCAGCATCATTTTTCCTTTAAGTATTTATGGAAACCATGCAGTGGGCTTTTTTTCGCATTATTTTCTTTATGCAAAGATGTACACTGGTACATTCAGCTTTTTTAAAAGGAAGGAACGGAAAGTCTTGTGTTAGCCTAAATACTGTATTAAATATCACAGAGACATCCAGCATCCATTTCATCTAAAGCCCGCTCGGATCATTAAAAATCGTTCAGGGCTATGGCGAGGCTCGCGCGTGCGGCTGAAATAGAAGAAACTGCCGTTGAAATGTAGGAGTCTAAACGTGACACGCGCGCATTACCCCATGCGCAGGTTCGTTTTGCGTGCGGTTTGACATTAATAATGAAGAGAGGCAGCGCGAGATGACATTCTGAAATATCATATATGTCATTGTCCTGCTATCTGCTACCAAAAATAGTTGACATTGAGAGCCAATACTCTCCCAAGACCCGCACAGTCCTCAAACATTTTGATACAGTAGATTAATTTTCCGAAACACAAGAAATCCCTATTTATCATATTCATAGGGTATCAGAATTCAAAAGTACCTCCCTCGCAGAATGTCCCGAAAGCCAGTAGAAATATGATGTGTAATAATCTTTATATTCAATTAAATGTTTGCGTTTCTGTATAAAATGCAGGACTTACGTAATGCGTTAACGTCCATGCACAGGCTACTGTTCACAGGAACATATTTCTTTTTTTTTTTTTTTTAGTTGTATGGCTGTATACAAGCCCCATACCAACCCGAAACTGAATTATCTACCTTGGACACAGTCTGCAATTACCTAGCTTACAGTCACAGCAGGACTCGTCGTGCACAGTAGACACGGGCTTGGGTGGGCGTAAGTCTGTTCTCCGGCGAATGCCTCATTATCCTGGCGGATTAAGGTTTTTGTCTGTTTTGACTTCGCCAGGTCTTAAGCGATGTTATTGCGGCGCACCGCGCGCTTGCAGCTCCACATGCGTAAGTGTTGCACAAGCTCCTGTCACGCCCTGTCCGAATTCTGTCTCCGCACGAGGGGATCCTGGCTGGGAACATTTGAAATTCATTCTGCTCCAGAAAGAAGAAGCATTTTACCGCTCAGGATTGCTTTTTTCTCGCGTGAAACGAACTATTTATATCGTTTGCCTTCTCTCTATTTTGCGCTTCTCATTAAAAGGGGAAACTAGATTGCGTTATATGCTGTACGGTCTAGCCAAATTCCGTCCTTTCTTCGTTTAAATATTTGGTTGTTGTATGACATCCCCGATCTTCGGCATCTGATGCTTCTAAAAAGGGAATTGATAATGGCTGATTATTAACATGGCTTAAAGCATTCAAGGTGCTTGGACGTGTTTTCAAATGTGTTTGAATTACGTGACAGCATTTGGCAGTTGTTACGTTTTCCCCTCCTCTGCTTAAATAGAAGTTCAAATGATTTTTCTCCACGAGCGCCTGGTCCTTTGCACGCGTAAAAGGGTAACCGTCTCATTCCACTGACCTTACCACCGATACCGCGAGCCTCCGCGCTCGAGACTGCAGGACATCGGCGCATAAAGGAAAACTAAACCCAAATGCCCACCCTTCCCAGAATTACTATCTATAGTAGCGCCTACTCTCTCTCTCTCTCTCTCTCTCTCTCTCTCTCTCTCTCTCACACACACACACACACAAACACACACATCGTTTCAACATATCTGTGGCATCTGCCCTATTACTGCATTGCAACAGTAAACCAGACAGATTTAAGACAACATGGTGATTTCTATGGAGTTTCTGACTTGACTCAATGTGGGCTACAGGCTGTTTGTTTACTCAAATATCTATATTCCAACCCGGCCTGGAGGGTCTGGTGTCGGTGCCCAGTCCGAACACGCGCACGGGGCAGAGAAAAACGCTGATCAACCGTGCACGCGACGTTCGCGTCTGGAAAATGTGTTTACTCTTAACTTTTCATCCAGAAAACATATTTTTTCCGATGCTGCACGTTTCGTATATTGGGTTTATGTTTATTGCAAAAGGTTTTCTTCGGCTATGAAATACAATAATTCAGCCCACTGTGAGGGGAAACGCGTGCTAATTATTTATGTTAATTCATAAAATATGTTATGTTTGCTAACTATGTGTTTGCTTAACTTAAAAGCTTAATCTATTTTACGCATATGTTTCATGTTTACCTTCAGGTAGGCCATCGTCAAGTTGTCACGGGACGTAGGCTATATATGTCCAAAAAAATTAATTTGTACAATTAAATTGGTCCTGTGTTATTTCTAGTCAGGTATTGATAATAGATTTCCACTGGGTTTAAATAATATGGGAGATAATGAAACCAAAAAAGAAAAAAAAAAGACAAGCAAATAATTATGAGTCAGTACTCAGTGTGACTACCACGTTGGTTACAGATGTAAAGACCGGATTCTGTCATATGATCTTTATAGGAAACGGGCCGTATTTACATGAGCGTTTTCATGCGCGGTGTAACTTTATTTCGAAATATATCGAAATAACTCTTCGTACCGAGTTGAAATGGTCTCTTGTGAATCGTATCTTATAATCCACCAACTTGACATTCTCAGGTGCACTGTAATCTTTGTATTTTTAAATTCTGCGGTCGTTTCGAATCTATGAACTACTACTCGTTCTCGAGCTAAAATGCACACGTCTGAAGTACACAATTTAAGTCGTTGGATGTTTGAATTTTTTCTATGCATGCTGGTATTACGAGCACCATCCTAAATTCTGAAGGCACCGCTGTAGCCTACATTATACCAATAGACCAATCATTCTACCTGCTTTTCAACACAGAATAAAGATGACTATGCACTGTGCATACTGCAAGGCATATTAAACTAATGTAGTACTAATGAGGTACTAATATTTCTGAACATGTCAAAACAAAATTAACGGGCATGTTGTTAATAGCTGATACTGTGAAATATTTTAGAGAACATTGCTGCTACGACAATTTAGAGCTGAAAGTATCACATTTTATGTAATCTTTAAAAGAAACTGAATGCAGTGGAATAAATAAACTACTTTAAAACAGAGTTGGCCTAGAGTCTGTATTTTGAGAACTGCCTGATTCTAAAAGCCGTCTACCTCATGCCACCAATATAACCTGCATGACCCAGAACACTAATTAAATATAATTAAATAGACAGTTTTAACAAGAACACATTTTCTCTGCTGTTTAGAATGTGTACATTTTATGTGGCCCGTTTTCTCTTAGATAACTGAAGACTGAAAGTACTGCCAAGCACCAAGAGCTTCGTTTTTTTTCCCTCGGCCGTAGTCTTTTAAACGACAAACGCGCCAACTAGTGTTCAGAGTGCAACATTACCCGTGTCAAGGACGAGCGTATAGGGCGTGGCGCTTCGCGTGTGACAGAAATGTATATTCGATAATAAAGTTCCATCTAAACCAACCTGTTATTATCATTCCACATCTTCCACGTGATCATATAAATACCTTAAGGTATATGTTGACATGTACACACGGCTCAATTAAGCGGTTTTCTCATTATTTCAAACTTGCATGTGCAATGTTTTGTTTCAGGGGGAAAAGCACATCATTTCCATATGATGTAGACAAATGAAATTAAATATTACACCACCCAACTGATTAATTTGTTGAAATTTAATTTCAAACTAAAGGTTTATTGCGCTTTAAAAATCTAATTGAACAATTTGATTTAACTGAAACAATTATGTTCAATGTCCAAATAATTACCAAAAGACAAACTCACAATTATTAGGCTATGCATGTTAATGTTTTTATTTTATTTTTTAGCGTGGGATTTATTATTAAATGCTGTATTCATCATTAATATGTTAAATTGAATTGGGGTTGTAGCCAGCACGGGCGACAACCGCGCGCCCACAGTATATAAACAAATGGAACGCGTCAATATAAGAGGTTACAGGCAATCCGCAAGCAGCAAAATTAGTTCTCCGATGCAAACTACGTTTTAATATAATTTTATTTTTGTGATCAGCTTACCCAAATTCACTTCAAATATTTGCAAACTGAAAACCGCCGTGTCTAGAGACCGAATTAATTACAAAAATTAAGAATGCTCACTGAACGACAGAGGAACGCGCTTGATGTGTCCTTCTAAATTACAAAACCTAATTCTGTAAAATAAGAATAATAGAAAAAATTACTATAAAATAAAATAACAACGACAACAATTATCGGGATACAGGAAACTGATATTTTATCATTTAATCTATACATATATATATATATATACTACCGCATTGTGTTTTAAACGCATTGGCACAAGATGCGTATTTTTTAAACTAAGAAACAGTGAAGCAATTGAACAGATTATGTTCATAGGAATTTGCAACTGGAACACTGATTTTACACGCAATGGTTACTGACAACGGGTCCGCCCTCCTAATTTTTTCATGAATAAATTATACGTCAGGGTTGTTATCCATATTCTCACGTGAAGGCAGTCAAACTTACGGGCAGATATGCAGAGAGTAATGGCGTAAATAACTGTGTGTGCGTGTGTGTGTGTGTGTGAGAGAGAGAGAGAGAGAGAGAGAGGGGGGGGGGCGGAGAGATATTGCACATTTATTCAAGCAAAAAATAAAATCAGGAAGAATTAATTATGAATACAAACGATGCTCGATCGTTTGCCCTCCTTTTGTTCCAATTGAAACGGTAGAGCAGGAAAACTAATTCTTTAAAACAAATATTTTGCCGTGAAAACATAGTTTAATGTTGATGTAAAAATAAAAGGACTCTGCATAAACACTTAGTGATTCAGCTATAAAAAAAATTAACACTTATGAGACGGGAAGCTAATAATACTATACTACCCTATAGAGAATTTATTTGTGTATATATTTATGGAATGTACTTTTCAGCGTCAAAAAAAAATCCAAACGTACGCTTGTCTATGGCATTTTATATATAAATAAACACGAAATAGATCTCAAACTAAGAAAATTGTTGGTGAACATCATTTCAGCTGTTAAAAATGTGGCGAGCGAAAATAAGAGGGGACGAGACAGCTTTCACTTCGCTTATAAACGGGAGGCTTTGATTGGTCCGGGGTTGGCCCTACCCAGCCGGCTCATTGGTGGAAATCATCGCCACTCTCCAACCTTCGAACGCTAAACTCACTTGAGTAAATAAAATTACTGCACTTTTAGCTCGCTCAGTACCGTAAGGCAAGGCAACGAGAGAATGCGTCTTTGTTAGCGTCTCCGGCAAAGTCCGTTGAGGGAATACTACTTAAGATAAAGCTGAAGAACAAATATGTACGTTGGACGTGCGGAAAGAGAGAGAAAATAATTCAAGAGCGGTTCATATAGCCATCATTGCTTGCTGACTTCATAATCAGATAAGGAACTAACTCACTGGCGACTACCACCGTACATTTGTGCTTGTGGCCGAAGAACAGAAGGACGCCAAAAAAAGAACAAAACTTCTTATGTATGAAAGCAACGTACCTTTTATACAGTGCGCGAAAGACTGCCTGGGCGATTACACCTGGAACATTTTAAAAATAAACGTGAACGGAAGTTGTTGAATAGCATATCTGTCTTGCGTGCGCCACGGAGACAAGGAAGACTTTGACAAAAAGTTCGAACAAGGAGCGAGCACAGACACGCGAACGCTGGTGCGACTGCAGCGACGAGGCACAGGCGCAAGCGTCTGAACAACTTCTTTAAAAAAAATTTTTTTTTTAAACTTACTGTTAGAAAAATGGATTATATAGGCCTATAGTTTGATTTACACAGAAGACTGACTTTTCAACTCCACGCGCCTCTCGAAATTTGGCTGTGCGATTCCGATAACTTTGAGACTTTGTATTCGTTTGAACCGATACAGCGAATGACTTGTGATCTTTTCGTATTTTAAATATTTGAATTTGGATAACATTTGCAGTGAAGGCACATCATCACGTGCAGAATCGAAAGTATATCCTATTTGCATAGGCAAGCAGACGACAGAAAAACCGCTGCGAAAAAAGAGGTCGGAGCTTGCGGTTTTTTTCTGTACTTAGTCGTGCAGCTAGAAAAAAAAAGTGAGCAGGGTGATGTTTCTAAGGCTGGTACATTCTGAACTGTAAGTGTGGCGCACAGGCATCTATGAGCATCGTTCTTATCGCTTCGTTTTTTGACTCCGTACACGCGAGTGCGAAGGTTGCGTGCGCATTTGGCTGGGGGGCGAAGGACTGTGGAGCAGTGAATTCATCAGTGCTGCGCGCGCTCTAGGCTGCTTCCAATCACGGAAGAACTACCGGACTTGTCGCCTGTACTTACAAAATCGGTCCGAGTGGACGGCTGAAGAAAACTAAACTAAAAAAAAGATACTTGGAGTAGCGAACTGTTCTCTTTACAAGTGGAAGAACGAATTAAACTCCGTCTGATCAGTGCTGATCCGGCCGTTGTGATGCATATTCCCGTAGACCCGACCACTACGAGACGGTTTACGCCGCCTTCGACGTCGTTCCCCTGCAACAAGATTGGAGACGGGACTGGGCCCATGGGCACCCCTGGACCGGTGAGGACGCGGCCAGAAGCCAGGTCCGTGGTGGACGTTCTCGCCGACCACGCCGGCGAACTTGTTCGGACGGACAGTCCCAACTTTCTCTGTTCGGTCCTCCCTTCGCATTGGAGATGCAACAAAACGCTTCCCGTAGCTTTTAAGGTAAGACATGTCTTGTAGCTTTCTTGGGTGGTGAATATATATATTTCCATCACCAGTTTAATATAGGCTATTATAGTTTAATATATATTATATTAAACTGAATGTATTAAAGGGGAAATGTATTGTATGTATTTATGTATATATGTATATATATATATGTATGTATGTATGCACAAACAGAATTATCAATGCAAACGTTTTCATACGAAATAATTAGAACACGCAGCCTACAGTGTAGCCTAACTGTCACGGGCTGCATCGTACTGCTTAAAGCGTGAATAGTCAATTGGATGATCTAATCGTGGGGATGACACTAAGTTTCATACGTACTTTATGAGATATTTTGGAGTGCAAATAGAGTGCAATAGAATACAACACCGAGGCTTGAGTTGCAACCAAACCAGATTGCAGTTCTGCTCACAGCCGTGCGGTCCTTTCGTTTCAAAGTTCGTTTCAGTGCATTTTATTGCGGCTGCTTGCATGGTGTCTGTCAGAAACCATTTTTTAAAAATATGACTAAAAATATTAAGATGTGATGAACTTGTTTGTTTTATGACAAACGTTTTTGTTTTTTAATTAATTGTTTTTTTATCTAAATTATTGTTTTGGGGTTTCAAAATTATTCGGCTGTCACTTCCTTATTTTTAAGGACGAATATATAATTAAACTGAATTTATTAAAGGGGAAATGTAATTTTTGTTTTTATGAACTACGCTTCACTGATAGTGATGGTGCAAATAATAACAATAGCTCCGACTCAAAGTCAGTTTTCTAAAAACTGAAGTGCACGAATGCTTCTCATTGTTCCGTTAGCAAAAAAAGAGATAATATTTAATGCCATTTCTAAAGAATAAAGGTAATATTAATGTCTATTTAGAACCAGGTTTAAATATGATTTTGATGCCACAGGCCCGCATAAAAGAGGGTGTAACGTGCCAATGACTGTGGCGGTGGGGGTGGGGTGTGGGGGGTCCGGGTTTAAATTAATCGAATGAGCCTTTTTTGTGGGAAGCGGTATTGGTCAGAGAGGCTGAATATTTGGTATGTGGGTAAAGTCAACTAAAATAATTTCGTTGCGGTTTTCTCAATGGAGATGGTCATATTGTGCTCGGCAGCTTTAATTTTCAGACGGAATCTCTCCTAGACGACCTTTATCGTGTCCAGACAAGCTCATTTAGAGACTGATTTTTCATATGGTGGAAATTTACTGAGAGCTGTGACACTGATGTACTACTTAAACCAGCGTTTGGTGTGCATCATGTTAATTTGTAATCTATTGTTATCTCACATATTTGATTGAACATAATAATATGAGGTTTATATCGAAGATACACATTTGAGTAAGACGGCCTGACATTTTCTCAGTTGTTGTTTTATCTTTGTTGGATGGATGTATTTGTGGGAATTGAAATTGAAATACATTTCCAAGAAGAATGTTTGTCCTTGTGTAGTTGATAAAAATCAATCTTCTTGTGCAACAAATCATTCATGTTTGCTTTTCAATTAAGTTAAATCTGAATTCCTCTTCACGTCCCCTGATATTTCGTTTCTTTACCTAATATCAGAAGCAAATATACAAATAAAAATGTCAGCGGCATATTAATACTCAGCCAATCATCACTGTATATCTTTCATATGTTATTGTTATTATGATTATTATAATTCTGATTATTATTGTTGTTGTTTTTGTTGCTACTAGTTATATTATCTGTTGCCATATTGATGTGTTGTTTCGCCCGACTGATGGTAACTACGGTAACTTGAAGGTTTTGAGCACCTGCATTACACGCGCGCATTTCATCCGGGATTCCTCCGGCAGGTGGTCGCTCTCGGCGACGTTCCCGACGGGACGCTGGTGACCGTGATGGCCGGCAACGACGAGAACTATTCGGCGGAGCTGAGGAACGCGTCCGCCGTGATGAAAAATCAAGTCGCCCGATTCAACGACTTGAGGTTCGTGGGCAGGAGCGGAAGAGGTGCGTAAATACAACCCAAACCGCTCTCCTCTATGTGCGGTAACACGATGAAGAGATACGGCCCAAAGTCGAAAAAAACAGTTCAGTAAGCAATGTATGTCCTCTTATGCCTCAAGAAGAGTTTTTGTTTTAGATGTCTACAATGTTGCCACCATAAATATACCTCGTGTCCCCTCAATATAGAATCTGCATATTCAACAAGTCACACAACACCAGTGTATAAATTCAATATGCAAACGTTAAGGGAAAGGTTTTGCAACGGCGGCAGCAGAAAATGACGTATACAGCTAAAGGTGATCTGTCAGCTCTGTGGATTTTTAATACTTTAATAACGGACTGCGCTACCAGTCTGCGCCTTTCCAGACGTGTTTTGCCGTTTGCAGGCGAGGAAAACCTTACTTCGACTGAAGTGAAGCTCATTGCGGTTCATATTTCTGCAAGACACAAAACAAAGGACATTTTCGACAAGCCCTACAAGACGCTTGTTCATCATAGTTGTGCTGCACGTGACCACAACTATTGTGCGATAGCTATCAATCATATATAAATTAACACTAATGCATTTTTTTTTACTGTTCCGGTAAACAGACAGGTGGTGGACAATAACATCGAGTGTTTAATCAGAACCATTACATGTAGAACATTCGCCGTATTTAATAACGTCAAACTGCCGTTGTCCTTTATAAAATAAGGCTCTGCAACAATGGGGCCGCTTAATTGCTTGAATCATTTAAATATAGGGCAGACAGAAATTATGTAAATCGAGTTTACACACCTTTAAAAAATTTCGTGGTCACATAGTTGAGATTCTTTCGGCTTTCTCTCTCTCTTCCTTTTTGGCCCCTATCCTTGCCTAGTGTGTGTTTCTTGCGTTACACTTAAATATTTGCAGGCTGATGAAAGAAAGCCTCTCCTCTCTGAATTAAAAGTAGGCCACCTGGCGTTTGTGTCTTCGTTCGTTCCAGTCGTAGACGCATCCTCTCCCTTCTATTATTATTATTATTATTATTATTATTATTATTATTATTATTATTATTATTATATTTTTTGTAGAGATTATTTTTGTATCAGAGCTGTCATTCAGCACTGGGAATAGGCAAGGTTATGTTCGTATGGTCTGAATACTCATGCTGCTGGC
>CM077284.1:80995065-80997565 GCA_039654925.1 Anguilla pacifica | reverse complement strand
CCCGCCCCGGCCCCTCCCCTGAAAACAGAACAGACTGTCTGCAGTGTTTCCTCATCTCGAAACACAACCTGGACAAAGAGCGAACCAAACAGTACACACACACACTCACGCGCACACACCCACACACACACACACACACACACACACACACACACAAAGGCACACACATACCCACACTGGGAGAGTGCATCAGAGCACTCACACTCCCGCTCACAGATAAATCCATGTGGCATTTATAGAAATCTTATTGCACCGGAATAAACTAAAATATGCTATAATTTGGACCTGCGGAACGCTCGTCACATGGTCTGCAACTGACCAATCACGGCCCAGGGAGGGGAGTCGGCTATGAAACTGACAGCTGTGTGAAGGCAGAACACACAAAAAAAAAGAAAAGAAAAACAGAAAAGAAAAAAAAAGAAGAAGCAGAGTGACGTCTGACAGCGGGCATCGGCATGGCAACGCCGAGAACATAAACAGATGCAGTGACGCTGCGCGCCGAAATTGATTCTCGCCAAATGTTGCATGTGCTCTGTGTCTCCTTTCTCCCCCTCTCTCTCTCTTTCTCTCCCCCCCTCTCTCTTCTCTCCCTCTCCCTGTCCCTCTCTCTCCCTCTCCCTCTCCCTTTCCCCCTCTCTCTCTCTCTCTTTCTCTCCCCCCCCCTCTCTCTCCCTCTCCCTGTCCCTCTCTCTCTCTCCCTGTCCCCTCTCTCTCTCTGTCTCTCTTCCCTCTCTCCTCCCCCTGTCCTCTCTCTCTCTCTCTCTCTCTCTCTCTCTCTCCCTCTCCCTGTCCCCCTCTCTCGCTCTCTCGCTCACAATGACATCAGCGCATCCGTGGTCAGCCGGATGAGTGTGTGAGTCACTGCTCAGAGATGGTTAGCCCGCTGTGCAGCGAGCGTGAGTACAAAAGGAGACCTGAAAGTCGAGGGGGGGGGGGGGGGGAGGGGGGGGGCCTGCAGCTCTGGAAATGGATCTCATCCTTCTGCAATCTCACTTCGGTTATGACTGGGCTTCAGGTGCACTGGGTACATCTTTCCCACGATGCCGCTGGGAGCTGCGCTCTTAGGGAGAGCGGTGCTGTACGGTGCACACACACACACATGCACACATGCAACACACGCATGAATGTGCGCATGCACACACATGCACACACATGCACACACACACACACATGCGCATGCACACACACACGCACACACACACAAATGCAATGCACACGCGCATGCACACACACACACATGCAACACACACGCGCATGCACACACACGCACACACACACACATGCAATGCACGCATGAACGCGCATACGCACACACATGCAACACACACATGCACACATGCACACACATGCAACGCACACGCGCATGCACACACACACACCGCACCGTGCCGTGTCCACATGAGGTCCTGTTCCTCTCTTTTAGATGTGAGATGTGAGACTCTTTCTTCCTCTTCCGAAGCACATTTTTATTCTCTTTTTTCTTCTTTTCTTATTTTCTTCCACATGCAACCTTAGCTGACAGGATGTGTCGTTCTCTGACGTTCTCTGAGGGAGGTGGGAGGTGGGGGGGGGGGGGTGCGGGTGGATCGGTCTGGTAAAGGCAGCGAGGGAACAGAAGGGGTTGGGGGTTGGGGGCGAGGGGGGTGGGGTTGGGGAGATAGTTTTCTTGTTTTATTTTTCGATCTCATTTGCGTTAAGCACTCCGACTCCACACGGTATGCAAATGGGCAAACAAAACGCGTTCGCTGCGTGTGCGTCTCCTGAGTAAACACGCGGCCCGGGGACGCACGCTGACAAAGAGTCGCGCACAAGGGGCGCCCTCCAGGTGTGTGCTCCTATTAACCACCCCCCCCCCCCCACCCTCCCCATCCACTCACGCTGGGCCCCGCCCTGATGTACACAAATCAGACCAAAGGCATCCTCCTGACATGATTAGCGCTCACTTCTCTGAGTGCTGTTTGATGTTTGAAACAGAACTGAAGGGGTAGGGTAGAGTTGGGGAGGGGGGGGGGGGGGGGGGGGGGGGGGTTGGGACATTGGGGGTGGGGGTGCTTTTCAAAAGGCTGTCCTAAATGCTGAACAATACAGGAGAAGATAAATGGTCAGGGGGCGGGGTCAGGGGGATGTCATGGCGCGTGTATGTAGGGTTTTGGGGGAAATTTGGAGCAAAATTTCTGTCCCTTGTGTATGTGCACGGGTGTATGTTTGTGTGCATTTATGTGCATCTGTGTGTGTGCGTGCGTGTGTGTATGTGTGTCCGTATTTATAACTCTGTGTGTGCGTGTGAGCATGTGTGCGTGCCTATATGTGGATGTGTGTGTGTGTATGTGTGCGCCTGTGCGCGTGCACGTGTGTGTGCGTGTGTGTGTCTGTGTGTATGTGCATGTGTATGTGTGTGCTTGTCTATTTGTGGATGTGTGCGCTTGTGTGCGTGTCCATATGTGGATCTGTGTGTGTATTCTGTGCGCCTGTGCGTTCGTGTGTGTGTGCGCCTGGTGTC
>CM077284.1:80978755-80988755 GCA_039654925.1 Anguilla pacifica | reverse complement strand
TTATTCCGTCAGAAAAGCCTAAGGGCAAAAGTGTTAGTCACGTCCCTCGTATTCTTCCTGAACAGTATCGCGGCGGCGTCGAACGCGCACGCAGCGGCCTCGAGCGTCTCCGTGGCGATGTCTCCCCCGTGCCCGTATTGATTTTACGATTTCCCCGAAACGGCTTACCGGATTTACCCAGCTCACCGCTCACCGCGGGCGGGCGGGCGGGCGGCAGTGTGCTGTAATGGCTGAGGGGCTGGTCTTGTAGCCTGAAGGTCGCAGGTTCGATTCCCCCCCGGTAGGACGCTGCCGTCGCACCCATTGAGCGAGGCACTTAACCCGGCATTGCCCCAGTATATATATATATATCCTGCTGTATAACTGGGTACGATGCAAGTCGCTCTGGATGAGAGCGTCTGCTAAATGCCCGCGATGTAGCGCGATGATTTCTGCGCGGGAGACGGAATAGACGGAGCGGACGCGCAGGTGAGCCGAGCCCCAGGTGCGCACACGCCCTCGCGGGGCGAGGACCCGCGTTCGGCGCTTCACCTGTGCGGCAGGTGGCTCTGGCCCCCGAGAGGCCTGGCGGTTTGTGAGAGCGCCGTTTCGGATTTGTCTTTCTTTATTTATTTATTTGTTTATTTGTTCGTTTGTTTGTTTATTTGTTTGTTTGTTTTACATTCGGCCTCTCCGCCGCTGACCGCACTCGCCTCTGACCCTTCCGGAACCTTCACCCCTCCGTCCCCGGCCGGCTCGCCGCGCCGCGAGGTCACTTCCTGTGCCAAATGAGAAACTCAACGAACGTTCGCGCACTCACACTTCACTTCGCACACACACACACACACACTCACACTCGCGCTCGCACACACAAACACGCGCGCGCTCACACACTGCTGCACCAGGCGGTGTGTTTCGTTGCGGGGAAGATGTTTTTTTAGAGAGAGCAGTGAGTCGCATGCATTGTAGAGGGGCTGCTTGGCATTGACTGGCAGTCAGGACCATTAGCCCTAGCCCATTGGAGCTGTGTATGAAACACAGTGAAAACATACAGCCGTGCAAGGACATACTGTAGGTCTCAACTTTGGGGGCGGGGGGGGCATCAGCAACAGTTCCACCCAATACAAAATGGTGGGGGGGGGCGGGGGGGGAGGGGTTGGGGGGCACGTTGGTCCAATCCCCCCCCCCCAGGGTCTGAATCCATGCGACCACAGTTTGTTCTGTCTTTCGATGAAGAGCAATCCCACGGAAAACGACGCCAAGATCAAAACGATCAGACCGCCACTTTGTGACCTTTCGAATTTGTTTTCACGGGCGCGCTGTGCGTATCTGTGCGTATTTTTAGCGCGCGACTGAAAATACATGCATGCATGTGTGCGCATTTCATCAGTGTATTTGTTGACTTCCTTTTTGAGCGTGTGGGCGTAACTACTAATCTGATAAAACTGTCTGATTTTTATAAATGGTGACTCACAGAGTCCGTTTTATAAGACTTCTCTGCCATCTTGAATGTCTTGGCTTTCTCGAGCTTTAAAAAGACTCGTAGATGCAGAGCACGATAATCAGTCGCGCTATCGTACTTTTTTCCGTTTTTGCGGGAGGGAATGGTTCGGATCCCGTTTGAAAATAGAACACACGGTATATATTTCGGATATGTACGCGAACTGAAAGCGGCGACGACTTTTCGGATCTTTCATTTTGCCGCTGCGTTTTTTAAAAAATAATCTCGGTGCAAAATGGCGGACCCGAAGAGGAAGAGCGCGGACCCGCGGCGCGGCCTCCGGCGGCGGGCGGGGCTCCGTGAGCGCGCCCGAAAAAAGAAGGTCCGGCCGCGCGCTCTCTCTCGGGCCGCGAGACGCCGGCCCGGGACGTGGGCCGGAGGGCGCTGCTCGCCGCCGCCCCGAACGCGATGATTTCAGCCTCCCACGCGGCCGGCCGCCTCCATTTTCCATCTCATTCTTGCGGTTATGATATCATTACTGAAAAAAAACGGGGGGGGGGGGGGGGGGGGCTGCATTCGTTTTTTTTTTCCTAAGTGCACCGTGATCCATAAAATATTCATCCCACCGCAAAACCCTCCGAATCGGGTCTGTGGCATCGCTGAGCCCCCCGGCACGCGGGCCCCCCAGTCTGCGGGTGTTAAAAAGCGGTCACAACCCCCCCCCCCCCCCCACAACCTCACCGCCCTGACCCCCAAACCCCACCGAGGCGGAAGGCGAGAAGGTGTGTGTGCGTGGGAGACGGGTTGGAGGGATGTTGAAACCTCACGTTTGACGGGAAGGTGAGGTGGCGGCTGTCCTTCCTTAAACGGGACGGCGGGCACAAAAGCCCCATTCAGACCCCCCCCCCGGCGGTGCCGCTGGAGGCCAATTATGGGGGACCGGCTTCGTTTCGGGAGGGGGGGTGGGAGTGGGCGGCTGGGTGGTGGGGGGGGGGGTTCACCAGATGGGAAACGAGTTTTTTTTTTTTAAGGGGGGAAAGAGAGAGAGAGAGAGAGAGAGAGAGAGAGAGAGAGAGAGAGAGAGAGAGATGGAAAGGGAGCGAGAGAGAGTACGGATGGCTCATTTGATTACTGCTATAACAGTAACTGTAGGGGCCGCGTAATGAAGACCAGGCTGTGGGGTAATGCCCCCCCACCCCCCAGCCCCCTCGCCCCCGCTCGCCTCTCCCTCCCACCCACCCCCCCCCCCCCCCCATTTCTCTCTCATGGTCGTCCAAATCTACTGGAAGTGCAGCGTGTTGCCCCGTCCCGAGCCAGCTGGCCCCCCGCCAGCGCCCCTCCCACAGAAGGGGGCGATATTTGCTTTCATCCCCTACGAGCCGGCCAATTCATCACAGACCACCACCGGCTACAAAACTATATCAATTATCAGCTTCTTTTTTCCTTCTTCTCCTTCTTCTTCTTCTTCTGCTTTTTTTCTTTCTTTTTTTTTTTTGCATCGGAATATAATTCCGCCTCTCTCTCTCTCTCCCGCTCGGTCGAGGGGGCATAAATCTGTCGACGGGAAGCAGGCCGGAAAACGATCATTTTTTTTTTTTTTTTGGGAAATGCAGGCAGGCGTCCACACCGCACACCACTACCACCGATTGCCCCCCTAGCCAAACCCCCCCCCCCGCCCCAATACCCCTCCCCAAAACCCCCCCGCAAACCCCTGTTGGGTGGAGACAGTAGCCGCAGTGTCTGCGGGGGTGGCGCGTAGGAGCTGGTAGCGGGGCGGGCGGGGCGGGGCGGGGGCCGATGCTGTGGCGTACGCCAAGGTTCTCTCGCTCCTCGATGGCGCACTGAGATGTCGGGGGGGGGGGGGCGCGGGGGCGGGTTAGCCCCCAAAGTGTGAATAACAAGCTATCTGTGGCTGGGGTGGTGGGGGCGCGCCAAAGGGGGTCCGGGGTGAGGGGGGGGTTTGGGGTTTGGGGCTGGGGGGGGGGTGGGATGCTATTTTTACTGGACCCTGCGGCTTTTGCATGTTGCTCCAAAAACCAGAATAAAATAAACAGCCTGGACTTTTTAAGCACTCCGACTTCCAGGCTCAGAAGCACGCGGGCATTGACACTTCATCTGCGGGAAAGTGTGTGTGTGTGTGTGTGTGTGTGTGTGAGTGAGTGTGTGTGTGTGTGAGTGAGTGAGTGCGTATCTGTGTGTGTATGTGTGTGAGTGAGTGTGAGTGACTGTGTACCTGTGTGTGTATGAGTGTGAGTTTGTGTGTGTGTGTATGTGTGTTTGAGTGCGTATCTGTGTGTGTATGTGTGTGAGTTTGTGTGTGTGTAAGTGAGTGAGTGTGTGTGCACATATCTACTCTCTACACATGTGGTGTGCATGCGTGTGTGTACAGGCGCACCTACGTGTGTGTGTGTATGTGCCTCTGTTCTATGCGGAGGCTGTACATGCGTGTGCATGTGGGTGTGCGCGTGCGCATGCATGTCTGCACGTGCGTACGCATGGCTCTGTGGAGCGTAGAGTGCAGCTGGGCGTGGAGTCTGTACATACGTGTGCGTGTGCACGTGTGTGTCTGGATGGGGTGTGGCATGGTGGGGAGGTGGGGGGTTTGGAGGGGGGGGGGCGGGGCGGGGCGGGCGGGTCCACTAGGATTTCATCTGAACGTGAATCATCGTGGAGAGGAAGGGTGGCGACCCAGAGTGCTTTGTGTGTCCACCCTGGCCCCGCGTGAGCTGGCGTGCCTTTCTCTTTCTCTTTTTTCTTTTGAGTGCCAACAAATGGACGGAGTGTCGGAGGAGGAGGAGGAGGAGGAGGAGGAGGAGGAAAAAAAAAAAGAAGATATATTACCCATGGGTCAGCAGCGAGAGATCGCTGGGCAAAATCCATATCTCTCCACGTCTGCTCCCCCCCTCTTTATATCTTGATAAAATATTCAAATCTAGCCATTACTTCGCATTAGGACAGTCTGTGGAAGGGAGGCCAGGGACAGGCCAAGTGCCAGGCAGGAAACCACAGAATGTATACATGTTCTATCAGACACATCTATCCTGTGTTGGTACTTACGTTAAACCCCCCGGCCCCCCCGCCCCCCCCTTCCATTAAGGCACAGGTTCATGTCGGCGCTGAAAGCCGAAAGCTAGCGAGCAGCTAGCGAGAAGCTAGCAAGCGTTCCTCTCCTCCTCGGTCCAGGCCGGCATTTTTTCGGGGACTTCTCACGGAGACGCGCGCGAGCGCGGGCCGGGCGTCTTCTCACCGTCTTGTCGTTCTTTCGTTCGTTCGTTCGTTCATTCTTGTCGCCGCTGACGACGGTGGGGGTGTAGAAAAAACAGGGAGGAGTCTTTTGTTTTTGTTCCCTTCGAAACAGCAGCGCCACCAAGTTCATTGCCGCTGAGTTTTTCGGCCTTTATATACGCACACACACTAACACGTACAAATACACACAAATGGACGCACATCCAGAAAATGCCCACAAACGTGCTCCCTTGCACACACACACACACACACACACGCGCACACACAGATTCATTAGCATGGAAACCCCAGCAGAGACGGTTGCCCTGCTGGGTTTCGTTATGGCTGCGTGGTCGTTGAGTCATTGCAGACGGCGGAAAGAAGACGCTGAGACACACTCTGTTCTGCTCTCGACTTCAAACAAAAACATGGCCAGGGTACCTTCAGACAGAAACCGCACCTGCGGGGGGGGGGGGGGGGGGGGACGACTTCCTGCTTTTTGACTTGCCGTGTGCAATACAGAGAGGATCAGGAACAGAAATAGAGAGGAGCGGAAACAGAGGGGAACAGAAACAGAGAAGAGCAGGAACAGAGAGGAACAGAAACAGAGAAGAGCAGGAACAGAGAGGAACAGGAACAGAGAGGAACAGGAACAGAAGAACAGAAACAGAGAGGAACAGGAACAGAGGAACAGAAACAGAAACAGAGAGGAACTGAAACAAAGGGGAGCATAAACAGAAACAGAGAGGAGCAGAATAGTGAGGAGCATGAATAGCTCACTCAGCCGTATGGCCTAAACCTGGAGCCCTTCTGCCTGGGGCTTTTCTGGCTTTTTTTTTTGGTTGAGGGGCGGGGGGCGTACATTGGGGGTGGGGGGGGGCCCCTTCATCACATCTCAAATTGCCTAACAACAAAGATCGCCCCCCGCCCCCATTCTGCACCCCCCCCCCCCCCCACCCCGCTGTTAATTTTACACCTTGCTGGGTGTTGCTGTTGCCGTGTCCTGTTTCGGGCCCTGCTATAGGGGAACAGGTGCGACTTCGGATCGCAGAGTTTAAATAAACGGCTGGAAGACGGCCAGATTCCAGGCCCGAGCTCGTCAGTGTCGTTCCATCGGCCCGCGCCATTTATTTTTATTTATTTTTGTTTACTTTTTTTTTTTTTTTTACGATTCAGAGCGGAAAAAGGACCGCTCTCGTGCCTGTTCCTTATGGCCTAATCCGGTTTCTGCAGGTGTAAAACACAGGATTTGATAGCCTTGTGTGTGTGCATGTGTGTGTGTGCAAGGGAGCACGTTTGTGGGCATTTTCTGGATGTGCGTCCATTTGTGTGCATTTGTGCGTGTGAGTGTGTGTGTGTATATAAAGACTGAAAAACTCAACGGCAATGAACTTGGTGGCGCTGCTGTTTCGAAGGGAACAAAAGAGAAAAAAACGGGAAAGGGCTGTTTTCTGTATCACGGGGGGGGGGGGGGCGTCGGGGGGGGGGGTTAGGCCCTAAACGCGGTGAAACGGTGCGCCCGCGCTATCCCAGAAGCCTCGGTTTCGGAGAGCCGAGCGGAGCGGAGCGATCCCCGCCCCTTTCCCCTCTCGGCCTATCCTGGAGGCTTTGGGCTTGGAGAGCGGGGGAGTCGGGACGAGGGGGGCGGTGGGGGGGGGTGTGTGTCAGGGTGTTCACAGCTCCACCGCGCTCCCATTTTAGGACCACTGGCTCCTGAAAAAAAATCGATGTGGGCCAACTGGAAAAATAATTTAAGCAGCAGGTCTGCTAATTGGGATGCATTAGCGGTGCTTCTAAACTTTTGAACTTACTGCAGGAGCGCGTGTGCTCCTTGGAAGAAAAAAGAATGTTAGCGAATAAACCTGGAGTTGAGGGAGCTGGGAGGTCGCAGGTTCGATTCCCAGATGGGGCACTGCCGTTGCACCCTTGAGCGAGGTGCTTAACCGGATTTGGAATTGCTTTGTGAATATTCTGCCCGTATAGATGGGATGTATGTTTCATGAACCGTAAGCCTGTTCTGTGTGAGTCCCAAATGGCGGTAATGTGGATGTGACCTGACCCGTCTCTCTCTCTCTCTCTCTGTCTCTCTCCAGGTCACAGGGTGAAGCTGGAGGACCCCCAGAAGGCCATGCAGTTTTCGGACCGCCTGTCCGAGCTGGAGCGTTTCCAGAGGGCCGGGCTGAGGATGGGGCCTGGGTCGGGTAACCCTAGACCCTCCCACACCAGCCACTTCAGCCCCTCCAACCAGTCCCAGATCCCAGGTACCCCCCCCCCCCCGCCCCACCACGCCCCACCCAGACTTTGCACCAGCCTGTTTAACCTCAATCAATTCCATTCTGTTTCCTGACCAACACACACACACACACACACATACGCACACACACAAACATACACACACATACACACACACACACACACACACACACACACATATGCACACACACATACGCACACACACACAAACACACATATATGCACACACACTCAGAACAAGTATGTACACAGACCTCCTCCGGTCATTGTGTTGTTGTGACGTGTTTCTGTGTGCTTTATTAAGTCATGAAAGGCGTTTGGCCGCGGATTCGCCGAGTTTGCTTTCTGCTTTCCGCCTTTGACTGAAGGCCTCAGCCACATGAGCGGGGCTGTCGCTGGGGCCGGGCTTCGTAGCGGTCGCTAGCACAGTACGGGGTTACCGTTTCATCATCAAGACCCGCCAAACCGCGTTCAGCAGCTTAACCACCTCCCCTCCCTCCTCCTTCACCTCCTCCTGCTCCTCCTCCTCCTCTCTGTTTTATCTAGGGAGGATTGGGGGGGGGGGAGCACAGACCGTTCGAGGAGAATCCGGAGAGGGTGTGTGGGGGGGGGGGGTTATTGATCAGGGGAGATTAACGGCCCCAGACCCAGATTATTGATCAGGGGACGTTACTGCGGGACCCGGTGGGGGGCAGTATTGATCGGGAGAGATCAGGGCTCGTTCTGTGGTTGTGCCTGTCGATGGCCTCTGGCAGCTTGGCAGCAAGTGACACAGTGTGTGGGCCAGTGTGTCTTCTTCCTGTACGTCTATGTAGACCAGCGTGGATCAGTGTGGTTCTGTGTGGCTCAGTGTGGTATGGACTGAAGTCCGGTGTAGCTCAGTGTGG
Organism: Anguilla pacifica; assembly: GCA_039654925.1. Classification (NCBI taxonomy): domain Eukaryota; kingdom Metazoa; phylum Chordata; class Actinopteri; order Anguilliformes; family Anguillidae; genus Anguilla; species Anguilla pacifica. The sequence goes on along the minus strand of CM077284.1, from coordinate 80,980,970 downwards.
TTTCATTTGGCTGAGTGTGGTTTACTGTAGATCAGTGAGCCTGAGAGTAGCTCGCTGTGTTTTGCTGTGAGGACCAGTGTAGCTCAGTGTGGTTTAATCTGGCTCAGTGTGGTTTACTGTAGATCAGTGAGCCTGAGAGTAGCTCGCTGTGTTTTGCTGTGAGGACCAGTGTAGCTCAGTGTGGTTTAATCTGGCTCAGTGTGGTTTACTGTAGATCAGTGAGCCTGAGAGTAGCTCAGTAAGGCTCGGTGTAGTTCAGTGTGGTTTAATGTGGCCCAGTGCAGCTCAGTGGGGTCCAGCGAGGCTCAGTGTGACTCGGTCTGAGGCTGGAGTGAGGCTCAGTGTGACTCGGTCTGAGGCTGGAGTGAGGCTCAGAGTAGCTCAGTAAGGCTCAGCGTAGCTCAGTAAGGCTCAGTGTAGCTCAGTAAGGCTCAGCGTAGCTCAGTAAGGCTCAGAGTAGCTCAGTAAGGCTCAGCGTAGCTCAGTAAGGCTCAGAGTAGCTCAGTAAGGCTCAGAGTAGCTCAGTAAGGCTCAGCGTAGCTCAGTAAGGCTCAGAGTAGCTCAGTAAGGCTCAGTGTAGCTCAGTAAGAGTCAGAGTAGCTCAGTAAGGCTCAGAGTAGCTCAGTAAGGGTCAGTGTAGCTCAGTAAGGCTCAGTGTAGCTCAGTAAGGGTCAGAGTAGCTCAGTAAGGCTCAGTGTAGCTCAGTAAGGGTCAGAGTAGCTCAGTAAGGCTCAGTGTAGATCAGTAAGGCTCAGAGTAGCTCAGTAAGGGTCAGAGTAGCTCAGTAAGGCTCAGTGTAGCTCAGTAAGGCTCAGAGTAGCTCAGTAAGGCTCAGAGTAGCTCAGTAAGGCTCAGAGTAGCTCAGTAAGGGCCAGAGTAGCTCAGTAAGGCTCAGCGTAGCTCAGTAAGGCTCAGCGTAGCTCAGTAAGGCTCAGAGTAGCTCAGTAAGGCTCAGAGTAGCTCAGTAAGGCTCAGTGTGTGTGCGGTGCGCTGTGGCTCTGTTTCCCGAGGCTGCGTTCGTTAGCACAGCCACACTGCAGGAATGTAGCAGCTCTGCGTGACCTCTCCACCCACGCCCGTCTCATTCTGCTGGAGTGTGTGTGTGTGTGTGTGTGTGAGAGAGAGTGTGCGTGTGTGTCAGAGAGTGTGTGTGTGTGTGTGTGTGTGTGTGTGTGTGTGTGAGAGAGAGACAGAGAGAGTGTGCGTGTATGTGTGTGTGTGAGAGAGAGAGTGTGCGTGTGTGTCAGAGAATGTGTGTGTGTGTGTGTGTGTGTGCATGTGCGCGTGTGTGAGTGTGTGTGTGTGAGAGAGAGTGTGTGTGTGTGTGTGTGTGCGTGTGTGTGCGAGTGTTTGTGCATGATTGCAGGAGCATTCACTTACACACACACAATGCTCCTGCAAGCATGCACAGACACTCACACGCACACACACACACACACACACACTCACACACGTACACATGCACACACACACACACACACACACACGCACACACACACACACAGCACATGAAGGGGGTTTGAGGGAGTGCTGCGGTTGAAAGATCCTGCTCATTGGTGTTGTTTGGGGACACGGTGGGCCTGTGTTGTCCTGTGAGAGCGGCAGTGCGCGTGCAGCTACGCTAACCCACGCAGGCGTCATGTGACCTTGTGTTGCCGCTGCCATGGTCTCCTGGGAAACGAGGGTCGCCATGTCTGCCCTCAGTGCAGAAAAAACAAACAAAATTAATGCTCCAATTTCTTTTACCCGTCCATCTTTCGCCGAAAAGAGGCGAAAACATGAAGCAACAACAAAAAAAGCTTCAAACTCTTCGGTCTCTCTTCCGTGAGTTTGTTGCGCAACCCTTATTTCCTTCCCCCCCACCTAACCGCAAAAGTGTCCTAATTCTTTAGAGCCCCACAGAAAGGTTCCTGTTGGCCGCTTGCGGACGGTTTGCGTGTTCTCTGCACGCGAGCAGTGAAACGCTGTTTCCCCGTGTGGTCTGTGGAGTTAGCGTAGTGCCACCCTCGCACGAAGATCCCAAAAATGCACACTTATTTTACACACCGCCCGCCTCATCTTGCACACCTTCAAGTGTGTTTGCTACGTATCTGTATGCGGAAATTAACATTTCATACACTTAAATGTGCTTGCTCACGTTTCAGTCCACCTTTCACCGGGCCATTTTTCCCCGTGAGCTGTGTCCATAAAATGAAAGCCAACAAGCGGTCCTTGT
>CM077284.1:80948755-80973755 GCA_039654925.1 Anguilla pacifica | reverse complement strand
TTAATAGTCATGTCCATTGAGTGATTGAGTATTTTTTTTGACAGAGGGGTGCGGGATGGGGGTGTTTTCAGAACATAGCAGAATTTTTTTCCCCTTACTTTTTTCTCCCGTGTTTGTTTTGAGTCGTGTTCTGACCAAGATCTCTAAAGAAATATCACATATCCCAAATAGCTGAGCTGTAGCACGTTAGCGCTCTCTCGCTCTCTCTCCCTCTGTCTCTCTCTGTTTCTCTCTCTCCCTCTCCCTCTCTCTCTCCCTCTCTCCTCTCTCGCTCTCTCCCTCTGTCCCTCTCTCCCTCTCTCTCTGTCCCTCTGTCACTCCCTCCCTCTCTCTCTCTCTCTGTCTCTCACTCCCTCCCTCTCTGTCTCCCTACCTCTCTCTCTTTCTCTCTCCCTCTCTCTCTCTCTCACTCCCTCCCTCTCTCTCTCTCCCCATCCCTCGCTCCCTCGCTCGCTCGCTGCACCCCGGGCTCTTGCGGAACAGGAAGCGGCGGTGGAGCACAAGGCCCGGCATTCACGGCGTCTCAATGACACGCCTCATTACGCCCAGGGCCCGGCGCGGCTGCCTTGCATTTTCCCTCCCGGAGAAAGCGCTTCCTTCCCCGGCCTCCCTCTGGAAAGAATCATCACAACAGGGACTGGGGGGGCGGGGAGGAAGAAGGCGGCGGCCATTTTGGCTCAAACCCTGCCCCTGCTCCCCCCCCCCCATCCCCGATGGCTTCGCTCTCGCTCGGGCGGTACAACTATTTGGTACTACTGGTACTACTCCATGTTACCCCCCCCCCCCCAACACCCCCCACCAACACCGCCACCACCAAAAAAGACCCCACCCCCCACACACACTCCTGGAGCCTTGGAGCTCTTATTAACTGGGATAATCTGTGGAGCGGTGTGTATTGACGTTGTCGGCCGGCCAATCAAAATATTTGAAGGAAGTGTTTATTTTCTTGAGCGGATCGCCCCGGCCGCTGGTGCTGAATAAAGCCCTTTATGCGTAAGAATTTGCCATTGTGGAGAGACCCGCGGGCCGGCCAAGTACCTGAACTGCTGACCCGGGGCCTTCGGATGGGGGGGCGGGGGGAGGGCGGGGGCATGGGGGTGCAGACTGACGCCGTCCCCCTCCATCCCTGGAGTCCCCGCCTACCTCGAGGACAGTTTCGTATTTTGTTGACCCCCCCTGCCCCCCCGCACTAAAAAAAGGGCCCTTGACTGTACCTGGGGTTACTGACCGCGCCTAATCAAACCTTTGTTTGTCACAATGCTTCGCTCGTTAGGTTCGTATCATACTTATTGATCACTGATGGGCCTCTGTGCCTTGTTTGGTGATGCAGCGTTTTTGTCTTCGCTGATGAGCAACACTGATGTTCTCCGCTGCTGTTCGTCGCTCTGGAGAAGAGCGTCTGGCCAACCGATCCTTGCGTAATGTAAACTCCTACTATTCCACAACACGACACAGTAAAACACGACAAAGAGGTGTGAGACATTACATTACTTACATTACTGGCATTTAGCAGACGCTCTTATCCAGAACGACTTACACAACTTTTACATTGTATCCATTTATACAGCTGGATATATACTGAAGCAATGCAGGTTAAGTACCTTGCTCAAGGGTACAACGGCAGTGTCCTTACCCGGGAATCGAACCTGCGACCTTTCGGTTACAAGCCCAGTTCCTTACCCACTGTGCTACACTCCGTCCACCATCACTCCGTCCAAACATCACTTTAAAAAAAAAAAACGTCCCAGGAAGGATTTGCCTGAGCTTCATGGAGCCTTGCTAGCGTCAAAGCACCGCTAGGTTCTGGGATTTGTGCCTTCGAGCCGATGCAGCTGTCTAAGAAACCGAAAGTGAGCCAACGTGGTGAGATCAAGAAGCACAGACCCATGCAGGCAAGCGTGAGGAGCCCTTTGCTCTTGGATGCGGCGAGGTCACTTCCTGTCGAATACGCCGGTGGAGATTTAGTTGTCGTTTGGCATTATTCTGACGTCGATCGTTTTGAGTCAGGTTTTTTGGAGTTTGGAGGTTTTTTTTTTAGGTGTTTGCGAGTGAGTATTTGCGTTGTGTGTCTGAGGGGCAGCTTTTTTTGTCGAGATGTATAACTTGATGCGCTACAGTCACGCTAAATTCGGCCTTCCTTCGTTTAGGCATTTTTAGCAGACTCTCTTGCTGACTTTCAGTTTTCTTTTTCTTCTTTTTTTTTGCATGCGGTTCATTTATACAGCTGGATATTTGCTGAAGCGGTTCAGGTTAAGTATCTTTGCTCCAGGCTACAGAAGCAGTGCCTCACCTTGGGAATCAAACCCGCAAGCCCTCAGTTATAGCCCCACTTTCCAAGCCAGTATAGCGCACTGCCACCCTCTGGGGTCACGTTTCGTTTTGGGCCGGGGGCAGGGAGTGTAATTGCATTCACAATCACAACATGAATACAATGTGTACATTCATATCTGAACGTAGGTTATGCTCCGCAGTTAAGGGAGCCTTGAATTATAAATTTGAGCCGTTCCGTTTGATTTCACTGCTGCCTCTGGGATATTGACGCTGATCAGTCATTTTAGAAATATTATTGTTTTTAGAAATATTTTAGAAATATTATCCGTGTCTGGGGTTGCACGCGCACTACGCTGCATGTGTGCGCGTGCATACGAGTGTGTGTGTGTGTGTGTGTGTGTGGCGGAGAGTGTGTATGTGCATGTGTGACCATACATACGTGTGTGTGTGTGTGTACAGATGTCACGACCAGAGGATTGAGGCTAGGTGTCACACACTATCTGCGGGTTCCCTTGCACAAACTAAACCCTGTCAGACAGAGAGCAAACAGCCGTTATTTGCATGTCAAATTGTCAGGTACCTGTAGTGTGGCCGGGGGAAGCCAGAGCGGGACCCACGCGCTCCTCGTCTCGTTTCTGTGACTGATGGGTTTCGGGGGGGGGGGGCGCTCTCGCGTACCCCGTCCCGTCCCGGTGCCGCAGCCCTCCGTACCGCCGTGTTTTCCTTTCCGATCTCGCGGCCCGGCGAGACTTTTCTCCTCCGCCTCCTAAGCGCTAAGCAAGCAATGTCCCCCATTCCACCGCGGGACGTCCCGTGTACATTTCGTCAGCCGGCACTGACAGTCTGCAGACAGACCCCCCAATTCCCACACACACACACACACACATGCATACACACACACACACACACACAGACACACACACACACGCATACACACACACACACACACACGCATACACACACACACAGATGCCGATACGACTCACTTTTATCTCTTTGTGTGGAATTCACATAAATACGGCATCCCTCTCTAATTGGACAGAGGTGCGTGATGTCATAATTGAATTAGAGAACCAATAGCTGATCCTTCAAGGACAGCTCGCTCACACGCTTCGCTCCACACCAAAACACTACCACTGCGTCTGTCGGTGAAATACGTCACTTACAGCGGCAAATACGGACTTTAGACGATTTAAATGAAACGAAGGGGGAAAAGCAGCACGGTCACAGCAGCAATGACCAGGCCGGTTGTCACGGCGACAGAACCTCAACCTCAGCGTTCCGTCTCTTTTTTGTTTTTGTCGCCGCGTGTCTCGGTTCCCGTTGTTGGTTTTTTGTTTTTTTTTGGGTTTTTTTTTTTGTTTTCGGCCGGGGCCTGGGGAATCGCACCTCTGAAGCGCCGCCGGTCGTCTCCTGGCAGCGGCGGACGGGGGGGGGGGCGGGGTTCGTGTGTGTGCGCGCCCGCGCCCGTTCACTCTCCCGCTGGCTAACGGCTCGTTCTCCTCCCTCTGTTTTCCTTCGCAGCTCTGTGGCCTGAGCAGATCGAGACCTCCAGTCTGAAGACGTGCAAGGTGGAGGACGAGCTGCGGTGGTCAGGTGAGAGATAAGAGAGCGCCCGGCAACACCGCTCTGTCCATCACTTCCATTCCCCGCTTCCCTTCCTTCTTTCTTTTCCCCCTCTCTCTCTCTGTCTCTCATTCTCTTGCTCTCTCTCTTTCCCCCTCTGACTCTCTCCCTTCCATCTTTCCCGCTACCTCTTTCCCTCTCCCTCTCTTTCCTCCTGACTTCCTCCCTCTCTTTCTCTTTCCTTTTTTCTCTCCCTCTTTCCCTCTCTCTCTCTCTTTCTCCCTCCCTCTCTCCCTCTCTCTCTCTCAGAAGCAGGAAGTCGGCGCACTGGGTATGTTGCCATGGTTCCTGCTCTCCTTAAGTGACCCAAAATGTGTGTGCTGTTGACTCAATGAGAGACCCAATCAGAGACCTGCAAGGGAGGGCGTGGCTCTCTACTGGAGTTTGGCACAATTACTACTCCATCTTGACAGGCATGCAGAACACACACACACACGCACGCACACACACAGACACGCCACAAAGTCTTGGCTGTGATTGGGATCATGACCATGGGGAGAAATTTCCACATTGGTGGGCTGGAAAAATGTGTGTAGAGAGAGAGAGAGAGAGAGAGAGAGAGAGAGGGAGAGAGAGAGAGCTAGAAAGAGAGGGGGAAAGGAGGAAGGGATGGGTTAGAGGTAAGAGAGAAAGAATGAGAGCGAGAGAGAGAGAGACAGAGGGACAGAGAGAGGGAGGGACAGGGGGAAGAGAGAGAGGGACGGGGGAAGAAAGAGAGAGAGAGGGATAGAGAAGGAGGCGGAGGAGAGGTAGATCTCCTTTGCCACGCGCACAGGGCTGCATTTTTCTGAGCTGGATTTGCCTCAGGTGCTGCTTCCACGGTACATTCCTGTCCCACGCAGAGGCAGAACCACACCCCTGACTCCACCCTCTCCTCCAACTTCCCCTGACCCTCTCCTCCATCTTCCCATATCCTTCTCTCCATCTTTTTACCTTCACCAAACTCTGCATTCTCTCCATCTTTTTACCAGCTCAGAAGTGCACCCAGTGCCTATTCTATCACAAAATACAATAAAATACAATTATTTCAAAATGCAAAAAACGTAAAATGCCCCGCAAATAAATATATCAATAATAATTCACGCATAAAAAAAAGCTTCCTTTTTTTCGCCTTCTTGTCATAGACCAAGCCGACTTGTTTTTATGAAAGATCTAATTTAGAAATATGGACGCCCTCCAGCTCTTCCGCCCTTTGAGAGAGCACAGGCTATTAATTGTGCTGCCGACGATTAAAACAGAACCAGAGGCCAGAGCGTGCGTGCAGTGGGCAGAAGGCACTGCGAGTCTCGGAAGCACGCCGTGCTTACTGAGAAGGCCTCGGGGGCCGAGAGGGAGGGGGGGAGGCAGTGCGGGGGGGGTCCCTGTGCGCCGGGGGGGGGGGGGGGGGGGGCTTTTTTTAAAAACGACGCCATTTGACTGCAGGACGCCGGGCGGACCTCAGCGTCCAGATCTCCACGGCGACAGACGCTCTTTATTTCCATTTCCATTCTTTTTTTTTTTTACCTCGGTTTGCGGGCGGGGAGGTTCCCCTGTGACTTCCTCGTCCGATTTCCAGTTTTTTTTATTTTTGTTTTGTTTTGTTTTTTTATTTTATTTATTTTTTAAAGTTTTCTGAGGCTCTTTTCCTTGCTGGACTCACCCCTCTTCAGACACAACAGACACTTGAAAACGAGATTGTTGCCGATAGTCACGAGCCAATTAAATGTCGTTTCCAAACTTTTTTTTTTTCTTTCTTTTTTTTAACCCCCGTTCTGAATGTAAATTCGGAGGCTTGAGACAGAGCAGGCCGTCGCGTGCCTGTGTCGACCGCGTCTGGCCGGCCGCGCGCTCTTTCGAAAAAAAAAAAGCGTGCGGTTTCCGGGGCGACGGACAGGAGGGAAATCTTTTCCGAAAACCAACAGTCTTGGCTGTGCGGGTGGGGGGGGGGGGGGCAGCTTTCTGACCCGTCGGCCGCATTTGCATGGGGCGGATTTCCATAGGTGTGATCAGTGACAGTTTGCATCGAACATAAGTAAACATTTTGCAGGTGAGTGCCTGGGATTTGAATGCGGGGCAGGAGCCGGTAGGGCCGGCCTCATGTTAACTAGCAAAATCAGTTTCTGTCGTAACCAAATCGGGCGCCAAAAAAAAAAAAAATACACACGCTCCCGGCCTTGTCGGAGTTTACACGCTCGAGCGCGGATTAGTGGACTCTACGGCAACAGGCCGTGGGGGAACGGGGGAAGGGGGGGGAGGGGGTGGGTAAGGGAGGGGGGGGTGAGATTAAAAGGCCCGATCGCTCTGCGGAATGCGGTGGTGTGGAATGAAGAAGGTAATTCCCCCCCCCCCCCCCCCGCCGGGGCTCCGAAGCTTCGCCCCCGCTCCCCCCGCCCCGCCCCGGCGGCTCCCTCCCCGCGTTTCAGCCGCAGTTAACGAGGAACCGCGCGACCGTGACGACCGACCGGCCGAATCCCCGCCAGACAACCTCACGCCTCCCCCCACCCCCCCCCCCACCCCCCCACCTGCGCCCCAACCTCGAGGTCCCCCCGTCTCTATTGCAGGCTTAGCGCTAAAGCCTGCATTCAGTGAGGGGTGGCCGGGGGTGTGGTGTGGGGGGCGGGGGGGGCGGGGGGGCGGGGGGGGTGTTCCTCCCCAAATTTTCAGGAGTGCTGCCTCAGCCCCGTGCCAAAGTCTCTTGGCTTTTCCTCAGGTGAAATCAGATACCGGCCCTTACGCTCTGGGCTGGAAGGTTCTGGAAAAAGAAACAGATCCTGCCGACGCCCCCTCACCGCCGCCCCCCCCCCTCCCCCCCCATTCACCCCCCCCCACCCTACTCACACCCCCACCCCAGCCCAATACCCCTCTCCTCCTGCCCACTCCTCCTTCTAGCAGAAAGAGAGAATTTCAACAGAAGACGAAGTGTTCTGAGAAAAGGGGAAGGGGTTTGGGGGGGGGGGGGGTGGTTCTGTGGAAATTGCATGGGACTGTTTTTCAGAATTGCTAAAAGAAGGCGGTTGGGGGTTGGGGGTGGGGGGGGGGGGGGGTTGGTTCCTCCAGAGGCAGCGGATAAACGACGTCTCGGTGGCACGCGAAGCCGGCTCCCTCTCGCCCTGAGGGGCCGTGCGTGGGAAGGCTCCATTTTCACAAGAGACGGGGCCCTCTCCGCCCCCGAAATGCGCGTTTTACACCCCGCTCATGTGAGCGCTGTGCCCCGTCAGAGCTGCCGCTAAACATCACCCCCCCCCCCCACCCCCCCCCCAGGGCGGGACACGGCCGGGCGGGGCGGGAGGAACAGCCCGTCCTGAGTAAAAATTTTTAAAACGCCCTGAGACACAGGTGTGGACCAACCGTCTCTTCGCCCGCCGTGGGTCGAATCGCCCGCGTTCGGATCGCCCGCCGCCACACCCCCCCCGCCCCCCGCCCCCCCACCACCCTCGCAAGGAGCCGATCGGGACAGATCGGCGTCCCGCCAGATCGGCCGCGATCTACGCTCGTAACGATTCCCCCGAAAAAAACAGGCATCGGCAGAAAGCTCGTTGTTGCCTCTGCTTGGCTCCGGGCCTACTGCTCTGCTCCATTCCAATCCGGAACACACAGTTCTCCACCCGGTGTACCCAACTTTCATTTAACACGCTAGAACAAATAACACGGTTATTAAATGGGAAACCATTTTCTTTTCTAAAAACAAACAACTTCCAGAACCTGAAATTAGTATCCCGTGACTTCTGAAACAGCTACTCTCATTAACATAAATATCTTGTAAAATGTTCAGTGTGTGTTTTAGAAAAAGAATGTACAAGACAGTGCGATACGCAACAAATACGTTGCTCTCAAACAAATACCGCTTTCGTATATTTAAAGCAAAAACGTAATCTTAAAATGGAAATATTTTGCTGAATTCTGTAAGACATTTGAAGTGTTTTGTAAATGGTGCGCAGCAGTTCACGCATGCTGCAGATAGGTGGCAGCACAGAGCAGTTGTTTGAGTGCCTGTGGAATCCTGAGCTATTTCGAGGCCGAGGAGTGGAATTTATTAGTGAGGCAGAGTTAGGGGCAATTTAGACAATTAAAGCTGTCAGTTAACTCTGTAACAGAACGAGAGTGGGTGGGTGTCGGGGGGGGGAGGAGGAGGGGGTGACACACGGGCAGCCAGTCACGCTTAACGCATTTTCCGGATTTGGCGAGAGGATTTTACGAGCGCCCGTCAGACCTGGCCAGGGGAGGCCGACCCGCGCTGACAGGCCTCTTGGACGACAATTAGGGAAACGTCAGGACCCCGCCACGGGCCGCCTGTCTCCCGCCGTTTGGACAAATTGCCCCTCAGCGGGGGTAATTAGCGGCTGGCTAGCGGCTGTCGTGGCCTCTCAGTGCCTCCGCTCTGTTTGCTCGTGCCACGGAGGGCTGCCTGTTTTTTTCTTTCGACTGACACCCTCCCACACGCGGCGTGTGTCTTTTCTCTCTCTCTCTCTTTCTCTCTCCCCCTCGCTCTATCCCTCTGTCCCCCTCCGCCACCCCCCCCCCACCCACCCACCACCCCCCCCCCCACCTGGCCTCGCGTGTCTGCTGGATGGCGGTAATCCCACTTCCTGTTGGAGTCCTTTCTCCGTTCAGATTTATAGCCGACGTTGCGCAACAGCCCTAGAAGGAGCCCTGGCTGTTTACACACGACCTGCTCCCCGCAAACAATGCCTCCATTGATTCTCTCGGGAAAAGAAGATCCTCGTAACTTTTCATGATTTTTTTTTTTTTGCTTTTTTTTGGGGGGGGAGGGGTTGGAATGGTGCCCTCCCCCCCCTCTCAGATGGGGCGTACGGAGATGCATTACCTCCCGCCTATGCAAGCTTCCTGTTTACCTAGGTTTTGTCCGAACTAAATTCGCACCTTTTTCTTTTTTTAGCAATTCGCCCTTCTTATTTCACCGTCCTGTGCAGCAGGACCCGAGGGTGGGTGTGGGGGGGGGGGGCAGGGGCAGGGTTGGGTGTGCGCGAGGGAGGTGTTAGGGTGTTCACTTCCTGTCTGAGAACGGAACCCTGGCATACAGCCCTGTCCTCACCCCAGCTCAGGGAGCGAATAAATATCGCTTTCAGAACAACAAACCCCTTCTGCGAGATTAGGCCCTGTCATGACATGTGGAGGCCAGAGATTGGGCCTTGTCATGACACATGGAGGTCAGATGTTAGGCCCTGTCTTGACATATGGATTTCAGAGATTAGACCCGGTCATGACATGCATAGACTGTGGTTTATACACTGTCATGACATATGGATTTCAGAGGTTAGACCCTGTCATGATGTGCACTGACTGTGGTTTATACACTGTCATGACATATGGAGTTCAGAGATTAGACCCTGTCATGACGTGCACAGACTGGTTTATACACTGTCATGACGTATGGAGTTCAGAGATTATGACCCTGTCCTGACACACACAGATTGGAGTCAGAGGTCACTGGTTATACCATATCATCACGGCAGGATGTCAGAGGTTTTGTCCTGTCATGATACACATGATGAAATTAAATTAAATGTAAAAGTAAAAAATATAAATTGTAAAATAAAGGCTGAGAGATTGGTGCAAACTGCAGAGGTGTGTGTGTGTGTGTGCGTGTAAATAATGGTAGATGGTGTCTGGCACTGTTATTAATGTGTGTGTGTGTGTTTGAATTATGGTAGATGGTGTCTGGCATTGTGATTAATGTGTGTGTGTGTGTGTGTGTAAATAATGGTAGATGGTGTCTGGCACTGTTATTAATGTGTGTGTGTGTAAATAATGGTAGATGGTGTCTGGCACTGTTATTAATGTGTGTGTGTGTGTGTTTGTGTTTCCCCTCCTCAGGCCCCTCAGACCTGTTCCAGCAGCGATCCACCTTCCCGTCGCTGTCCCCCCTGACGGACCCCCGCTTTTCGGACCCCCGCATGCACTACCCGGGGGCCTTCAGCTACTCCGCCAGCCCCTCCGGGACGGGCATCGGGGGCATCAGCATGACGGGCATGTCCGCGTCCTCCCGCTACCACACCTACCTGCCGCCGCCGTACCCGGGCAACCAGAACCAGGGCAGCCACTTCCAGACCAACTCCTCGCCCTACCACCTGTACTACGGGGCGGGCTCCGGGTCCTACCCCTTCTCCATGGTGGCGGCCGGGGGGGAGCGCTCCCCCACCCGCATGCTGTCCTCCTGCCCCGGGACGGGCTCGGCCGGCAGCGGGAACAACCTGATGAACCCCAGCCTGAGCAGCCAGAGCGACGGCGTGGAGGCCGACGGCAGCCACAGCAACTCCCCCACCACCATGACCGCGTCCGGGAGGATGGACGAGTCCGTGTGGAGGCCGTACTGAGCGTGCGGACGACCCGGGGGGGGGGGGGGGGGGGGGGGGAGGGGCAGAGGTGGGGGTGCGGGCGACCGAGCGTGCGATAGGCACCCGCTTCTTTGTTAGTTCAATCTCCTGCCTCCCCCCCTTCCTCTCCTCTCCTCTGCTCTCCTTCATTAAAATAAGGAAGGAAGAATAAAATAGAGAAAGAAAGATAAAGTTTTGGAGAAAGAAAAAGTAACAAGTGCATGAATGACCAGATTTTGTCCCGCCCCCCCGCCCCCCCGCAAATCAAACCCCCACTTCTCAGCAGCTTTAACGACCAAAGACAATCCCCCTGAAATCATGGGTCCAGTAAAACAAAAATTTAAAAAATGGTACAGTACTTAAATACAAATAAAAAGAGTAAATAAATGTTTTTTTTTTTTTTAATCATAAAAATAACAGTGGACTGTTTCCAGGGCTACGGTGACCCTGGCGTTTGGGTCACTGGGAGGTGTGGCAGGTGACCTCTGACATCGCCACAGCAACCACGGACTGTAAATAGATGCGGTGGTGTAAAATGAAAAGGCCGGCTCTCCTGTCTTTTTGGTGTAAAACTGGATGGCGGACAGAAGGACACCCTTTTTTTCGAGGAGAAGGAACTGTCCGGGAACTCACCCCCTCGTGCGTGTGTGGGGTCCGGCACCAGGAGCACGAGTTCACACGCTCGTCCTGACGGCGAAAACGAAACGCCAGCTCTCTCCACAAAGACCGCCATCGGACAGCAGTTTTGCAAACGAACAACCCCCCCCCCCCCTTTCCCCCGCTTCTCTCTCACCTGTACCTGACCCGAGTGGCCAGAACTCACCTGTACCTGATCTATTCTGGTGGCCAGAACTCACCTGTACCTGATCTGAGGGGCCAGAACTCACCTGTACCTGATCTATTCTGGTGGCCAGAACTCACCTGTACCTGATCTGTTCTGGCGGCCTGAACTCACCTGTACCTGATCTGTTCTGGCGGTCTGAACTCACCTGTACCTGGCCTGTTTCAGCGGCCTGAACTCACCTGTACCTGTTTCAGCGGCCCGGTCTGTTTGTGCAGCCACGTCGCAGACAGGACAGCGGAATCAAAGCCACATATCGCACACTTCAAAGTTGACTCTTTGATTTTAATAGCGAGCGTCCCTAGATCCAGTGACCTTGCTTTTGTTTTTTTCTCTCTCTCTCTCTCTCTCTCTCTCCATGAAATTATAACGGCCCTACCGCAGGTACACAGCCGTCAGCTGTTCATTTTTATTTGCGTATGCGGTCACTGGCACTTCCTGCCGAGGCCCCCGCCACTTCCTGTTTGCGTGTTCTCGCAGAGTGCCGTAAAAACCTGAGACTTTTAAACCAAAGAGGCGGGCTGGCCGGCGTCTTGCGTGAGCGGGCTTCTGCGGGTCTGGCTTCTGATGCGTCGGACGAGGCGCTGAAATTCTCAAGCGTCGTGTCAAGTGGCTATTCCGGCTGAAAATCAGGTACTTTTTTAAACAGAAAAATACGAAAGAAAAAATCAAGAAAGAGGGAAAAAAGAAAAAAAAAAAAAAAGAAAAATCAGAGGTAGGGTTTTTTTTTTCCAATAATGCATGAACAATTAATGAATTTCAAATATTGTCAATATTTGTCTTCCAGGTCTATTTTTTTATCATTAATTATTAGGATTTCTGTTTTTGTTGTTTTCTTGTTTTGTTTTTTTAAATTTGGTGTGTGGCTTCCAGCAACCAGCTTGTTTAGTGTTTGTTTTTTAACTGGATGAATATGGTTTGTGTGTGTTTGTATTTATTTGAGCCAATTAAGAGGAATTTTACACTTGGCGTGTTGCTGGGCCGAAGCCATTTAGCATTTCTCTCCTCCTTCTCTTTTATTTTATGTGTTTGTTTGTTTGTTTGTTTTTAATATGAGATTGGACTTTGAGCTACTGTAATATATTAATTCTAAATTATGCAAAGAAATGAACAAACAGAAAGCCAGACAATTACTCCTTATTTTCCACTTTGCAGCTTCTATGCACTAAACGTTTGTTTAAGATGGAATTGGGCCGTCGTGAACCGCAAAGCGGGTCGTCTCCGGGACGCCCCGGCGAAAATGAAGAGGGGGGCGACGCACGCGGGTGAGCCCGCTCACTGCGAGCCCCCCGCCCGCGAGGTCCCGGGACGGGGGGTGACTTTCCCCAAATTACACGCCTGATCGCTTCACTCTCCTTTTGGCCCGAAGAGGCTGTGGCGAGGAGCTCGACTCTCTCTCTGTCTCTCTCTGTCTCCCTCTCTCTCTTTCACACTTTCTCTCTCTCTCTCTCTCTCTCTCTCTCTCTCTCTCCCTCTCTCTCTTTCACTCTCTCTCTCTCTCTCTCTCTCTCTTTCTCTCTCTCTCTCGCGCACGCTTTGCACTGTAATTATCTTACCGCTCTCTCGCCCGCCGTCGTCTCTGCGCGTTCCGAGGGGGCGGGGCTACGGCGGGTGGCGATGCACAAGTTTTAAAAAAAGCACATTTCCGGGCCCCCCCTTGTGAAAAGCTGAAGAGGTAAAATAGCCTTCTTTGGTCAGCACAGGAGCAGCATGGAGCTCATTAGGCACTGTGTGGATTTAACCCTTTGAAGAGCAGGTTTTTTTTCGGAAGGTTTTTCTTTTGAAGTCGGTGTTCTAGAACTCCGCTTGCTTTCAAGCGCCGGTGGTGATTGTGACATCAGCGCTGGAATGTCCCGCTCAGAGCATTCTAATCTCGCATTGTGACATCACGCCTTAAAGGGCTAGACCCGCATTGCCGCGCCCTTACGTCACATGCCCAGAGGACGTGGGCCATTAAGAGAGATGATGAGAGGGGGAGGGGGAGGGGGCGGGAAAGGCCGGGGCGGTGACTTATCTGTCCCTGTCACCTAATTAAGCAGATACTGTTACACACACAAAGGAAAGAAGAAACCTCACTTAAAAGAACTCCTGTCAGACAAGAGCCCGTAGTTCCCCAAGAGCGTTTGAAGACTTTCTTGAAGCTTTGATGGTTTTTTTTCTCTCTATCTTTTTGGCTTTCCTTTTGTTCTAATTTATTTATTATCAGCGGCCGGAGCTGGAGGCTCTTCATCTGTGGAGAGTGAGGAACGCCTGTACAGAATATCTCTGGAGGACTGATGCCGCACCGCTCAGGACGTGGTGTGGGGTTACCCGTTTAAATCTTAGGAAAGGGGCTTGTTTTTTTTTGTTGGCCTTCTGCAATGGGGGTGGGGGTGGTTGTTTGAGGAGGGCGGGGGTCGTGGTGGGGGATGGGGTGAGGTGGGGTGGGGAGGGGGGGGGGCGGGTAAGGGGTGCCTATTGTACAAATTTGCCACTTGGCCTTTCAGGCTTTCGAATGAGCTGTGGGTGCAAAGCAGGCCAGTGTGTAGCACAAGATGAGCTGCGTGGGTGTTGGTTTAGCGGCAGTGTTGGCACCTGTGGGGAGGGGAGTGGAGGGTGCGGGGGGTGGGGGAGGGGAGCGGGAGAGAATAGACAGGTGACGGAGGCAACAACGATCTGTGACCTCTGATGAGAAAGAACAGCAGCAGTTTTTTGTTTTTTTTTAAAAAGCAGTTTTTTTGAACAAACCAAAGATTCTCACAATTTGTAGCTCAGGTTATATGAGGAAGGATGACCGAAAAAGCTGATTTTCACTGCCCCCCCCCCCCCCCCCACCCCAGCCCAACCCCCAAGGACCGCCCCCCCACACTGTGAGTCAGTCCCTCATGTGGATGTGTGTGTGTGTGTCTGTGACTCTGTGTGTGTGTGTGTGTGCGCGCATGTGTTAAAGTGTGTGTGTGTGTGTGTCTGTGACTGTGTGTGTGAGTGTGTGTGCGCATGTGTGAAAGTATGTGTGTGTGTGTGTGTGTGTGGATGTGTGTCTCTGTGTGAGTGTGTGTGTGTGTGTGTGTGCATGTGTGAGTGTCTGTGTGTGTGCGTGTCTCTGTGAGTGTGTGTGTGTGAGTGTGTGTGCGTGTGTGAGTGTCTGTGTGTGTGCGTGTCTCTGTGAGTGTGTGTGTGTGTGAGTGTGTGTGGGAGTGTGTGTGTGTGCGTGTCTCTGTGTGAGTGTGTGTGAGTGTGTGAGTGTGTGTGGGTGTGTGTGTGGGGAGGGCGAAACAGACGCAGAACTGAGTGTGCGGTGCGGTGTGTTAAAAATGTCAGCATGAGAAACTCAGTCGGCCTTGGCGCCCGCGCGTACGCTGGGCGAGCCGTACAGCTACGAGAATAACCAAAGAGGAACGCCGATCAAACCTTAAATGATCTGAAATCGCCTGTGTCTTCTGCCTGTAATATCGCAACCATGATACATTTGCTCCTTTGTGTTTTTGTTTCAGGCTATTTTATTTTTGTTTACGTGTCTTATTTTTTTATTTCTTTTTTTTTTTTTGGTTTGTTGGAAGTTTGAAAGGAAATGTGTACAAGCCATTAATTCAGACCTTGTGGGGACACTGAAAAAGGAACCAGGCGTCCCCACAGACGGCTATATATGGACCTGGCACACACTCCGTGATGCACAATCTGAATATTATTGTAATTATTTAACAACAAACAAAAAAAGCACAATGAATTTGGTTTGTTTCTTTTAAAGAACATATCCGTGTTTTCACAGTCTTTGCTGTTGCTTTGTTTCCAGTTTCTGTTTTTTTGTGCTCAAAGCATGTGCGTCAAAATCACTTATGTTAATTTAACAAAAAAATTCTATGTATATTGCAATTCCATCGATGTATCATCATTTAAAAGTCTGTACTACGTGCTTGTGATAAATACATTTGTGTGATGTAGTTTTCAATGCATTTTAATTAAAATAAATCATTTCAATTGCTGTTGTTAAGACCTCTTTCTTCCTCTGTTTTTTTATGTTACTTATTTCTTACACAAAGATAAAGGAAGGTTCTCAAACCTGGGTCAAATACATTTTCATAATACGTCTACTCCTTAAAAGGTGAAAACTATTTTTAAATCATTCCCACAGATGTGTAGAATTTTCAGCGAAACGTGTTTTGTAAGCATGCACAATAACATGAAAACAAGACCAGGTCAAAACCTAGTGTATGGCTGGACCTAACACACGTGATCCGGCCGACCAATGGTGCGACTTCATCACTCACTCAGTCACTCACTCAGTCACAGACATTCGCGTTTGTAGGGCTGGCCCCGCTGTTGCGGTCCGGCCAAAAACTTTTGTGGTGAATATTTCTCAAAACACAAGCTTCTTTTAAAATTGCCAGTGACCGCAATAATTGAACCAAGTGGCTGAAGGATGAAAGCCCTTCAAATGGAGTATCTTTACATTTACATTACATTTAATTTGGCAGGCCCTCGCTTCTATCCAAAGTGACGTGCAGTAAGTGCATGCCAAAGGTCATTGGAACAACGGCAGAACTGACCAAGATCTAGTCTATTAAGGTCCATTGTTCAGAGGGAGCGAAATTATTGTGGACATGTCTGCTATTACTTGTGTGCCACCCCTCGCTTTTTCTGCTTTGCCAAAGAGGCTCCTATCTGGGGGGGGGGGGCGTAGGAACAGCAACAAATACACCCCCCCCCCCCAAATAAAAAAGTATGGCTCCAGAGCCATGTGACTGCACACATCTGCTCCTTTTTTCCCTCTTATTCTTCTTCTTTTTCTTCTTCTTCTCTCTTTCTTCTCTTTCTTCCTCCTCTTTTAGCGTCTGCCTCTCCACAGGCCGGGCCGTGAGCCGGATCTCACACAGAGGGGCGGGGTGGGGCGGTGATGTGCTGCTGTCGGACCCCGGGTTTAGGGCCCCCCCAAGAGGCAAGGGACCGTACTGGGCCATACTGGGATACAGCTTGAGATCTTGGGGTACAGTAATGATTTAGGGCGGAGTTGTGTTGAGATCTGCCACACTATAAAAAAAAAAAAACCCTTTACCCAGTACTGCTGGAAGCTGTACTTCCACAACGATTAATTTTAGAGGCTTTAGGAAGTCACCATTCCATCTTTTTCCCATTAACGCAGTTGGATAACTGGAAACGGTTGTGGTTGTTTTTTTTTTGGTTGTTTTTTTTTTTGGTTGTTTTTTTAGCCTGTAGAATCATTTTGACGTTCCAGTGAAATTCACGGTGGCCGTTCATAAACACGGCTATAGCATCACTCCTGGTCTTTCGAAAAGCACAGCCAGCCGCGGAGACGCTAACCGCAGACTCGCGCCGAAGCTCCCGCAGAAGGAAGGGTGGGCAAACGAAGGCCAAGATATTTCGGGGTGGCTGCACAGCGTCTAACATGAAGACGGAAAGCAGAAGGACGAAATTTATTTACAATTCCGTCTCCAAGATCCAAAAGGGGACACGATTCAGTGACACCGATACATAACATGCTGTAGATGTCTTAAGTTAAGCTGTAAGTTTTCATAATTGTGATGCTGACACACACACACACACACACACAAACACACAAAAACTACATATCCCATGAGCCACCACCACACAGAGTGGAACCTGGCCACTAGCACCAGGTATTGTAATTAGGGTCTCGGTACAGAAAGCAGCCCTTCGCATTGGTGCCAGACTTCTCTTTCTCCACATGAAATGTGTGTTTGAATGGGCACTGACCCACATTAAACAACACTGACTTTGGAAAAAGGTTTCAGGCTGATGGGGTGGGGGGGCGGGGGATGGAGAGAGATCGCTGATTTCCAACACACACACTCACACACACACACACACACACACGTTCGCGCAACAAAAATGTACGAGTGTGTAAAACACTCCCGCCAACTGAGTACTACTTTTGTTTTAAACACAATGGGCCCCTCTCAGAGCTAAAAGGGAACCAAATAAAAAGAACCACTGAAAATCAACACGTGCATCAGCTGTGCTTTTGTACTGCGAGAGAGGGAGTTGAAAAAGAGCACCCCCCCCCCCCCCCCCCCCCCCCCCCCCCCCCCCCAACCCCACCCACCGCCTCCACCCCCCAGCCGCCATTTGAAAGCCCAAGAGGGGCTGCTTTATTCAGCCGAAGAGGAGACCGAATTTTCTGCACCCCACAAGATAAACAGTTTATTTTTTTTGAGGTGGGGGCGTGGGGGGTGGGGGGGCACCGAGGGTGGCTGAAGTGAGATTTAATGATTCTGACATGGCGATCGGCGCTCAGAGACAGCCCGCCCGTATTCGCCGAGCCTCGTGGACAGACAGGCTCGCACGCAGAGGGAGGCCCAACCGCGTGGACCCCATACGCCACTCCTACCCACAATTCCCTGCCTGCGTAAGGCCGGGGTGCGGCTGCATTGACGTGCCGTGCATGAAATTCGTTAAGTATTTTCCCAAATATAGAATGCCGGTGCAAACCTCACATCGGAGGTCTGAAGACAATCGGTTCTGCTCGAGCGCAAGACACACTGCGAGAGAGGCGTTTCCAAAATTGCTTCGTCTGAGGAAAGTGGAACCACATCTTGTGGTTAGCGATTGCCCTAATTAATCGTCTGATATGAGAGAACTGGATTTGTTAAAATGCGGTAAATACGCAGCCTGGCTTGTGTGTGTTATTTGTGTATAACTGTTTCCATTCACCTTAATACACGGCTAGACGCATTAGTTTAGCCTTTTTTCCCTATACGCGCGTAGAAAAAGCAGAAAGGATTTTTATTTAAACTTACTTATTAAGTTCAGTAGCCAAGGAAATGTGTAATTATTTTTTAACAGTCAGCTAATGTTTGTTTCATGCACTAAAATCCGGTCAGAAAGTATAGAAGTTGAAATCTTCAGCTGTCATTCACAAGGCTGTCAATGGATGTAGCGAGAATGTGACATATGAGAGGAGTTAACTAAGTAGTTAAGGGCAGAATTTTGGCACAAAGTCCATTTTTAGGCCCTCACAGAATAAATATAATTTATTATTGTTTATTTTTATAGTAGCCACAGACCTACAAAAAAAAAAGGTCTGGAGATTTTTGCTCCAGACGAACTCCTGTTTTGCGTTATTTCGTTTCCGTTTGTTTTGCTTTCCGCGTATATTGTATACCTCACGTGTCATTACCGTTACTGCCATTTAAGAACTAGCGACATCAGAAAAAGAGGACGGCTCTTCGCCACAGACATTGTCTCAGGCGCAAAGCCCAAATTCATGTTTTCTGCCGCAGACTCACAGATGGGTACATTTCAACCAAAATAACGAAGAAGGGAGGGAGGGAGAAAGAAAACAACCTCATCCAATCCCTGATGCAGTCCTGTTTTTGTCTCTCCCCCCCCCCCCCCCCCCCCCCCGTGCACCCTGCAATTTTCCACCACTTTAAAATTCTGTTTCATCTCCCAAATTAACTGCGATTAGTTGCACAATACTTCTTTCATTTAATCGATCTCAAACTCTCTCTCTCTCTCTTTCACTCTCTTTCTCTATCTCACCCTCTCTCGCTCTCTCACCCCCCCTCTCTCTCTCTCCAAGTCATTTTCTCTTTCTCCCTCTCTCTCTCTCTCGCCCTCTCTCGCTCTCTTACCCCCTCTCCCTCTCCAAGTCATTTTCTCTTTCTCTCTCTCTCTCTCTCTCTCTCTCTCCCCGCCTCCACTCTCTTCCTCCCTGGTGAGAGAACTGGCCGTTTTTTTCGTGCCGTATAAAGGACAGAGCTGTCAACGCCGGTGAGCCCGGCGCGAAATTAAAAGCCGAGAATCAGAAACATAACGCCAGCTTGTTGTGATAGTTGGCAAGTTGTCACTTGTTTAAAAAAAAAAAATTAAACTGAAAAAAAATATATAACTTTTTTTTTTTTTTTTTTTTTTTTAAACCTTGATACATATGCCAGACCTTCTCTGTCAACACGTCCAATTCATTTATCCCATATGGGAGTAATCTACAACATGAATTCCTTTAAACTCCAGAAAACACATCTCCATTTTACACCTTTGCGTAAGAGCAAAATAGGTAACCTGAGTGGACTCGACTGTGGAAAAAGCAGCAGCCATTTCGCCGTCACTGACCGTGTGAATCCACTTACCCTCTTTACGGGAGGAGAAATAAAACCTGTGCAAAATAATCACAGTAGTTTGCCTAGTCTTTGAGCCAGAGCCCAGAATCCCCTGCCAGCAGCCCTGTGTGTGTTCAGGAAAGGGTGTGATATGCCTCTCCCCTCCTTTCTCCCCCACCCCATTTTTGGGTTTTGTCCCTTTCGCTGCTCTTCCCTCTCTTTTCTCTCTCTTTTCCCTCTGCCTCTCTTTTCCTCTCCTCTCCTCTTCCCTTCAGCAGTTACAGTGGGCTGCCTGTGTTTGGTTTTACTCAGGGATTACTTTTGGCTGTAGTACAAAGCACCAGGGAGCACACACACACACACACACACACACACACACACACACACACGAGCATGCGCACGTACACTCACAGCCTGCCACACACACCCATGCAAAAAACACACAGACATACACAATCAAAAACACACAGTACACAGACACATACACACACACATACAGCCCTAAAACTGATTTGTACACACACACACACATGTGCGCACATACACACGCAAACACACACACAAGTGCACACACACACACATACCCAAACACAACCCCTTTGTCAAAACCTAAGAAAATCATGGCGCATTTTATCAATCAATCGATCAATATTTTAGGCATTTTACGTGAACAAAAATCTGATACACACCTCAACACAAAGAAGTATTTGCATGCTAAAAAACACAAAATGTACTTGTTTTTTTAAAACTATGGTCCACTCCTGTCTATTGGGGACATACAAATATGGGGTGTTATAACCCTTCAGTTCACACACCCCCCCCCTCTGCCCCCCCCCCAGAAGCAGCGATTATTCACATGTGTGCGACCAGGCTGACCCGCCCAGCTCTGTCTCTGCCACAGCCATCTGAGAGCGGCTTGTCTTTTATGAGTTACCGCTGTTTCTCTCCTTCTCTTTCTCCCACTGTCCCCTGTTTCTGACTTGTGGGGACGCCACAAAGTGGGCGCACACACACACACACCCACACACACACACACAGACACGCACATGCCTACGCACACACAAATACATACACACACACACACACACACAGGCACATACACACAGGCACACACAAACACACACACACACACACACACACACACCCACAGGCATACACACATATGCATACACAACGACAGGTACACACACACACAAACATATGCACACACACACTGGCACACACATGCACAGGCACACACATATAGGCATACACATGGACAGGCATACACAAACACGCACACACACACACAAACAAACATTCGCACTGGCACATGCATGCTCAGGTACACACACACACAATCTCATTCAAACCCATCAGCACAGGCACATAAAAACATAAGTATACACAAACAATAACAAATATGTAATCTCATACACACATATGCACAAACACATACACACAATCCTACACACACATTCATACATAAGCACACACAAACACACACACATGCACGCACGCAAACATACAACCTCGTACACACATACGCACGACACATGCGCACACTCACAAAACCAACATTACACTAAGCCAGCACTAAAGACTGGTTCCCAAACTGAAACAGTCGTGCTAATGAAGTTACACTTTGCAGTCATTTCATGAACCCAAAGTGGGTGAAAACATGACTCCCGTGTGACTTTGTTTTTGTTTTTCACATTAAGGTCTCGCTCGTCCTGCTTGTTACTACTTCTGAGGGATTTGCGTGAAAGTACTGGGGCATTTTGCTTCCTGAAGTCAAACCACTGCACGCGAGGCTCGGCGCCATCTTGTGAGCAGCTCAGAAGCCTGCTCTCTCAGTATGAGAAGAGGGGGGAAAAAAACACCATAAATACAGATCTAATCTGGAATCCGAAATAAGCGAGGACAGAAGGAAAAAAAAGAAGTGGAGGATCTTGGAAAAGTGCAAGCTTGTTAAAACCCTCAGTTTTCTCATGAGCGAGAGCATGTCCCCCGGTCCCCAAGGGGGCCTCGGTACCTGCATACGAAACCCATTATAATTATTTTGGAACCGGTTCGGGGACCCCAAAAAGTGACCCTTCCTCCCAGAATGCATCTGGAGGAGTGAGCGAGCTGGGGCTGGTTTTGGTACGGGTGCCTACGATTCACAGCTATTTTTTAACCAAGGGGGCCATTGGTGGGAAAAAGACCGTTGCCCAGAGTCAGTGTTCCCACAGTTAGGCCGAGAGAGCGAGAGAGAGCGAGAGAGAGCGAGAGAGAGCGAGAGAATGAGGGAGCGAGTGAAAGAGGAAAAAATAACAGGGTCCCAGAGAGTTGTGATGCAACGTTTCTCACACTCACGAATGCATCGATTTCTCAGAGATAGATACAGCGAGATAGAGAGGGTATATGTGTATGTGTGTGTGTGTGTGCGTGTGTGTCTAATGTATGCTGATATGCTTTATAAACACCAAAGCATTTACTACTGTACTGTTTTCTAAACATAATTTGTCAGTGCCATGTTCAGTTTGAATGACGCAGAGAGAGAGAGAGAGAGAACGAGAGAAAGAGAAAGACAAAGAGAAACATGGAGAGACACAGAGAAAGACAGAAAGATAGAGAAAGAGAGAGGCAGAGCAAGACAGAGAAAGAGAGACAGATAGAGAGAGGGGGAGAGAGAGAGAGAGAGAAAGAGAGACTTTCACACCGCCCGCCAAGGTGATTTCTCACACAGAATGAATCCACGGAGATTTCCCTCTCTGGTAAAAGCCCTGTGCCACGTTTCCCACAGCGTGGCTCACACAGCCAGCAGCATCACAGCTACCCGGGAAAACAGGCCCAAAACAGCCAGTTTCCCACCGTGAAAAAAACTCAGTCATTAACTCTGTTACTGCAGAACCATTTTATACAACCGTAATACAGCGGCTCCTAGAGACTCCACAAAGACTACCAAGGCTGTGAATTACACCAGGAGTGGAGCGAACGCAAAGTGGACATTTTGTGGCGCCCGCTTCCTGTTGGCACATGCTTCCTGTTGGCGCCCGCTTCCTGTTGGCACCCATGCCGGTGGATTATTGTTTTTTATTCCAGCTGTGGTACGGCAGGGAGATGTGGTTTCATTTTGGCGTCAAAGTCTAAAAAAAGGAGGCAAATGCCACACAACGCCTGCAATGCGTCTGATCTGCTCCTGGTGTAGTTCTGGTCTGCTCCTGGTGTAGTTCCGCTCTGCTCCTGGTGTAGTTTTGATCTGCTCCTGGTGTAGTTCTGCTTTGCTCCTGGTGTAGTTCTGGTCTGCTCCTGGTGTAATTCTGCTGTGCCTCTGGTGTAGTTCTGAGCTAAATGTTTGAGATAAAGCTAGGTGGTGCAGTAGGTTCCACAGTGATGCTATCATTGTTGGACTGAATGGCCAGTTCTCACCATTATGTTGTGTTGTGTTGCACTGTGCTGTGCTGTGCTGTGCTGTGTTGTGCTGTGTTGTGTTGTGTTACGGAATCTGGCGTTTCCGTGATTAACCACAGATTAAGCACAATCAGCATGAATTGACGAAGTGTCACACTGACTGCTGATCACTGTTGCCTTTTATCTGAATCAATCTTTGCTTGACCTTTGACCTATGGTTTGCTGACGAAAAATGGTAACACTAGGTTGTCTGGAACATTGATGTGGGGGCATTGATGTCCACCTCAGGAGGACAACCCCCAAACCCAAAATGTTTTTCATATAGGAAAAGCCTGTCACTCATCAATAAATCGGTTAATAACTATTCTTTTCATCACAGTCCAGAGAGCCTGTACCAGTCAAAAGTATTCGAATTGTGGACAGTTATTCGTGTTTATTTTACTGGGAAACTTGGCAATATTCTACAATTTCAATACAATATTCAATAATCTTAACATGTTATTGGCACACCTGTAATGTTTGTTCTCCTGATGCAATTTCTTTGCTGAACATCAAAGGATGTCACCAGTAAGTCTATTGGAACATTCTCGCCATTTTGTTCCAGAGCAGAACCGGAACCAGGACAATCCACAGCATTCTCAGAAGGTTTTGTGTCAGGCGGGTATAGTGCATGGCCAGACGGGCACTTATTGCAGCTGGTTTCAATGACTGAATTTCGTCGGGACTTTTGAATGCCTGTCTTTTTGCCCAAAGGAATGCCCTCGCCACGATAACACAACTGCGCTTTGGTAGTCAAAACAGCTACAAGGAAGTCAAATTTGGGTTTGCTTGCCAAAGACAGTTTGTGTTCGCCTGCCAATCACCAGACAATGAAAGCACAGATTCTGCAAAGTCTGCATATATACGTACACACGAGAGAAAGAGAGGGACTATCATTCTCATCGCTGAATTGTTTTCATGAAAACACGAGGAATTAAATCTTCTCCCTCTGTGCGTGATGTCATTCAAATCAGAAGCGGCCCCGCCTTGTCAAAATAACAAAAAATGAAATGGAAACACGGCAGTGGCCTGCTGGCGAGTGTCCAGCTAGGCCCTCAGTGTGCCAGCCCCGTAGCGGAAAAGCCACTTCAGAGAACCTGCGGCATTTCAGCTCGTTCCTGATTCCCAAACCACCAGAGGCGGCACGCGGAACGGTACGAGCCGCCATTTTAGCCCTCTCCTCCAAAACCCATTCACTTGCCCCCAGGTTGCTCAGCGGTTCCAGCGTTAAAGGTTTTGCCAGACAATTTCACCACGTACAGCACACTCTCCGAATACAAAAGGTATGCAAAAGTGCCAAAAAAAAGGTACAAACACTTGTCACTGCACTGCACGCCTAGCCAGCAATGCATAATTCATTCATCTTTTTTTTTTCGCTTGCAAAAGGTACTTATAAGTAGCCCAATAGAACATTATTCTAGAACATTGTTCCTTAAAGAACAAAAACATGCCTCCACTGTTTCTTTATTTCCGGGAGAGTGTAGTTTTCTTCTTTACCAGCATAAAAGCTCCCCCTCTCTCTGTGTCCCCCCCCCCCCCCATTCGCTAAGTTGGTCCAGCCTTCACACTAACGCAACTGGAATTGATCTGCAGGTAACTCTCCTCAGACAGTGGGCACAGACACAGTACTGACAGAGAGCCGGACAGCGGGCACAGATGCAGTACTGACAGAGAGCTGGACAGCGGGCACAGAGGCAATACTACAGGAGAGCCAGTGACTATTTTACAACCTACAGATCACACACAGGACTACAGGAGAGTCAGTGATTATTCTACACCCTACAGGCCACACACAGTACTACAGGAGAGTCAGTGACTATTTTACACCCTAGAGGCCACACAGTACTATAGGAGAGTCAGTGACTATTCTACACCCTACAGGCCACACACAGTACTACAGGAGAGTCAGTGACTATTTTACACCCTAGAGGCCACACAGTACTATAGGAGAGTCAGTGACTATTCTACACCCTACAGGCCACACACAGTACTACAGGAGAGTCAGTGACTATTTTACACCCTAGAGGCCACACAGTACTATAGGAGAGTCAGTGACTATTCTACACCCTACAGGCCACACACAGTGCTACAAGAGTGCCAGTGACTATTCTACACCGACCAGAGATGAAGCCAATTGGGTCCAGCTACTGCCGTTTTTTTTTTTTTTTTTTTTAAATATATTCTTTTTTTTGGTGGAAATTAAAATCCTAAGCCACGTTTCTGCTCTTTGCTGGAATTTATTTCTTTGTTTTTTGCCAGCAGAGAAACGTCTTTGCCAGCCGAGCGACAATCCCTCTCCCTTTTCACCGGAATGAGACCCAGGGCTGGAGACGGTGCCCCCCGTCTGTGTTCTCTGCCGGGGTGAGACACGGAAAAAGCCCCGCGTTTTTTGGGGCGAGAGCCGCCTCGGTCTGGAGCCGGCGGAGGAGGTCCCCTGACATCTGTCTGCACTTATAAAAGAACAGAACATTATGCCG
>CM077284.1:80938755-80941255 GCA_039654925.1 Anguilla pacifica | reverse complement strand
CGAGGCCCAAAATCCCTCGCGGCCCTCCGGTTGATGTCATCACCACCATTTCAATACGTCAGCAAATTAAAATTTTTGTTCGAACACTTTGAAAATTTTTTTATTTTTTATGACGTTGTTAAACTACACACAACTGCATAAAAATAGCTGCAGTCCCCTACCCGCCATTGTTCTCCGCGCTCCGACCGTGGCGGGTTTTTCGAGCATGACTCCAACGTTACATTATTTATTTGCTTATCGGTGGGGCCTGTCCAGCGCGCCGTGGTACGGCTTACATAATTTACATACCGCTCCTTTTATACGGCCGGCCATTTCACTAAAGGGATGCGGGTTAAGTGTCTTCGCCCCAGGGTACCACGGCTTTGGCGCTTGAAGGATTTGAACCGGCAACCCCGGGGAGACCACCGCCGCGCCGCGGTTTCACCCCGGACGCAAAGTGGTGCGCTGGCCGGGTTGCGGTGCCTCGCGCGCCCCGGGTTTTTTTCCGCCGTTAAACTCCGGCGGGGCCCTGATTCTTGATCCGCGAGGCCCGGTGAGCCTCGCAAGCGGGCGTAACCCGCTCCGCTGCCCGAAATAAGCGCCGGGTGACAATTAAACCCGCTGGAGCCGGCGGCTGTCCGGGACTGGAGCGGACCACCCCTATATCATGCGCCTCTCAGACGCCCTGTTGAAAGATCACGGCCCAGTCAAAGACCGGCTCTAGTTCTTCCACTCAGAAGTTTATTTCGTTTGTCTGAACCGCTGCACGGCCACATTTAAAAAAAAAATAATAAAAAAAGCATTTGCAAATGAAATACACATATATTTTAACTAAGCTTCAAATCAAAAGGGGAAAGGGCGTGCCAGGTGAGTAGTTTCAAACCAGCTGTCCAAACGCTTAGACAGGCCACGGGCTTCGACCGTGAAAAAATATTTCCGAGCGCGTTTTTGGAGGGAGCAGATCTGAATCTGCTCGGCACCTCATTTGCTCCTCCAACGTCCATTGTTAGCTGGTGGGTCCCTGGGACCTTTGGAGTTTTCGAAAATTGACCACGTCTTTGTGCTGGGATTGATCGGTGGCACCCTTATTCTGGCAGGTACTGCATTTACTTCCCCCAAAACACTGAAATGCACAGCCAGGCTTATTCAGTAGGAGTGTAATTGGACAGTGTCGCTCACTGTGTGCAGAGGGGTGTGCAGAGTTGCCTGAGGTGGGGTCTGTAGTAACGATGGGGGCTAAAAATGGGCTCAGGAGGACCTGTGGAGTGACAGGTGTGGGCTAGGAGTGTAGGCACCTGGGTGTGAGTTAGATACTGTGTACAAGGGCCAGGCATTCGCACACATACACACATACACACGTGCACACGCACAGACCCACACACACGCACACACACACCCACACACAAACACACACGCACACACCCACACACACACGCACACACACACCCACACACAAACACACACGCACACACCCACACACACCCACACACACACGCACACACACACCCACACACAAACACACACGCACACACCCACACCCACACACACACACACGCACACACCCACACACACACACACACCCACACACACACACACACACCCACACACACACACACACACACACACACACACACACACACACACAGATGTGTGTGCAGGCTGGGCGCGGCGGTCGTGTCTGTGGCTCCTCCATCGCTCGCCTGTCCCGCCGATTTCCATACCCGCGCGCCCGCCGCACAGCGAGCCGGCCCCGCCTCCCAGAGCGCCCTCACACCGCCACACCCCCCCCAAACCCCCACCACCCCCCACCCGCACAGCGAGCCGGCCCCGCCTCCCCAGAGCGCCCTCACACCGCCACACCCCCCCAAACCCCCACCACCCCCCACCCACACCGCACGCACCCCCCCCCCAACCCCCACCACCCCCCACCCACACCGCACGCCAGCCCCGCCTCCCCAGAGCGCCCTCACACCGCCACACCCCCCCAAACCCCCACCACCCCCCACCCACACCGCGCGCCGGCCCCGCCTCCCCAGAGCGCCCTCACACCGCCACACCCCCCCCCCAAACCCCCACCACCCCCCACCCACACTGCACGCCAGCCCCCCCCCAAACCCCCACCACCCCCCACCCACACCGCACGCCAGCCCCGCCTCCCCAGAGCGCCCTCACACCGCCACCACCCCCCCCCCAAAACCCCCACCACCCCCCCACCCACACAGCGAGCCGGCCCCGCCTCCCCAGAGCGCCCTCACACCGCCACACCCCCCCCCCCAAACCCCCACCACCCCCCACCCACACCGCACGCCAAAACCCCCCCAAACCCCCACCACCCCCCACCCACACCACACGCCACCCCCCCCAGGCTCTTTCCACGGTAAGGCTTAATGTGATATCACATTACATCAACCTCAGCCTGGCCATCCAGACATCACACAACACCTTGATTTTTTTTTTTTTTTTTTTTGCCTCCCACCCTACCCCTCCCCTTTTTTTTCTTTTTTTTTTGCCCATAAGGCAT